>CABHPP010001063.1:0-11867 GCA_902168425.1 Peromyscus attwateri | reverse complement strand
TAGATAGATAGATAGATAGATAGATAGATAGATAGATAGATAGATAGCACCCTGCCAAAGAGATGGCTCAGAGGATAAAGACATTTGTTTCAAAGCCTGAAACCTGGGCTGGATCCCTGGGAACCACAGGATGGAAATTGTCCTCTGACCTCCATAAGTGTGCACTGGTATGCCCCCAACACAACATGCACATACATACACAGTGGCATGCCCCCCAACACTACATACACATACATATGCACAATGAAAAATAAACAAGGAGATAATCATAAAAAATAAAAGTGTCTTGTGGAACTTATGGGGAGGTGTGTAGATCTAGTCTTAGCAGGTGCTACAGAACTTGATATTGGGGCAGAGATAGGGTTTGAAGGTCACCAGGTCAACTCTGCTGGCCTCTGTTAACTCCCTTTATATACACCCACATACAAATGCACAGGCACACACACAGAGGCATACATGGAGAACGAGAAAATGTGAAGGAGTGTTGTGAAAACCCAAACTCTAGGGACTATTGTTGTCAAAATCCTACTTCTCCCTATACTTATTCTTGACTCTTTGGACCCTTTCTTTAGATACAATGCTATCCTAAAATTTAAACTTTCCGTTTTGATATTAATAATGCTTAAGTTTTCTACACTGAACAATAAACTTTCCTAACAACCATCTCTGAAGTCTCCAGAAGGAAGATGAGGTCCCACAACAACGATACTACCTGGTTCATAATAATGCCATTGAGCTGGCAAACATCACTCAAAGATTGGCATTGGACTACAAACTGTTCAGGATGATTCCAAGGTGGCTAACTGAGATGGTCCACCATCTCACACCACTCTAGCCAGAACTTCAGATAAGCTTTACCCACTACTCTGAGACTGGCTACTAATGCTACAGCTAGTCCTAATGAGACTCAACTAGTGTTTTAACTTTTTTACAAGATCCCACAGAGATACCGACACCCCCTAGCAGGAGGCAGGTCTAACAAAATGACACCCCCTCTCCCGACAGGTTTTTATTTTCTCAGGCTTCTGGATAATTGTCATCCCTAAGGGGTTGGTTGTAAGATGTGATAGGGTTGGGGTTGGATCAATAAAGTTTAGACTCAGGAATCTCTATTTACACCCAGGAATCTCTTTTGGAAAAGAAAAAAGGGGAATAGATAGGATAGGATAATAAGGTAGATTTAACAACTATCTACTTTAGATAGTTTGCATTGGTATGGATTCTTGTATATTGATACAAATGTAAAATTATTTTTCTATTCCTGTTTAAGATAATTTGTATATTGATACAAATACAAAACTACATTTGCCATATTGTACATATGTTCCTACTCCTGTTTAAAATATTTTTGTATATTTATACAAATGTAAAATTGTATTTGTCATACTGTATGTATGGTCTACTTCTGTTTAGGCTATTTTGTATATTGATACAAATTAAGGATATTGTTGTTCAATATTGCACTATACATTTCTACTTCTGATAAAGATATTTTTGTATATTGTCACAACTTTGAGGTCATTGTCCGTATACTGCACATCTGTTTACAGATTGTTCAAATGAAGCCTTAGTCTTTAAGTTATATAGGTTGATAAGAGTTACAGGTTAATAATCACCCATTCTTGTCATACTTACAGTTATGTTCTACATATACAGAGATATATGTCAGATGGATAGGTAATCTTCAAACACTTCATAGATGTAAAGAATTTGGCATTTAAATGTTTTAATAACTTAGAATTCTGTTGATGTGAGACACGATTGCTCCTGGCAGCACTGATCTATTCCTGAGAGGATGGTGGAATTTGAAGACACTCCATATGGAGTTTGTCTTCTTGGCATAAGTGGCCTGCTGGGCAAAGAACTGCCCTTGCCTTGACTACTGACAGTAAGCACGCTGTCCAATCCAGACAAGCAGGACACAAGGAAAAGAGACTGCTGAACTTTGCCAAGACAGGGTAGGACATCTTTCAAACTTTCCTGCTTCTGAAAATGGTCTGTCAGATATTCTAGGCCTGTAGCCAAAAGTGGATGTCCCAATGTTGCAGAGAAACATTGGATGACTGTCCAGGCAGTCAGCTGTCTCTGTCATTTCTTGTGTATTTTGGAACTTGCTTGCTTGCACTTCTTGCTCACTCAGGTAATACTATTTTCCTTCTCAGGTCTTTGATGGGGTTGAAGACTAGATAGTTGTACTTACAATCCTCTTCTATTTTAGGCAAGAGCATATCAGGTACAAGATTTAGATTCTTCAGGATAGGATAGCTATTGGAGTAATCTCTGTAACTTGCTAATTATCTTTGGCCTGAACATTTAGTGTATGTTTCTTGCTTAATGTTGTTCATGTTGGTTGTAGTTCCATTTTTGTTTATGTTATTACTTTTTCTTTCTTCTAGACAATACTTGATAATTGTTTTTATGAAATATAACTTTGTATTATGTTTAGAACCTTCTTATTTAGGAAAAAAGGGAAAGTGTTGTGGGAATTTGCTCCTCCAATGACCTTGGGGTATCTGGCCCAATAGAGTCATGGTTTTTTTGGGTGCATGACTGCTTAAAACTGAGGAGAAGGTGTGTACTCTCATTCTCTTGGGGTGTTCAGAGACTGGACAGCTGGTTTCATTCACCCCAGGACAGAATGAAGGACAATGAAGGCTGTTCTCTTTGTTCTGTATCCATGATTGTATTTTCCCCCATTTTATATCTTAGTAAATCCTTGATACCCTTTGACAGACTCTCATGGGTTTGCTTAACAAAGGAGACTGTAGGTGCCAATTTCTCAAATAGCATCCACTTTCTACTTTTAAGTTTTTATAATTACTTAAAATTTCCATTCCTCTATAATGAAAAAAAAAACCCTTCATTTTTAAGTCTTTGAAGGAGCCAGATAACCTTGAAAATTAAGTCAAATGAAAGTGTAAGCCCTCTTAATACACAAATATTTAAGAAGCTAATCCTTTAAAAATCTTTTTAATGCAGTTCCAGGAGAGGTGTGGTGTGCCAGGAGGTAAGAACTTCAAGATATTACAGTCCTGACATACTAAGGTCCAATGCATCTTGATGTTCAATACCCCCCCCCCCACACACACCATAGGTAAGCACAGGTCTAAGACAAAGAAAGTACTAGGTCGGGGCTTGTGGGCTGGAGTGGAATCATGAGTGGGGTTAAATTGTACAGGTGTGCTCTGTATGGTGAGAAAAGTCATGACAACATTGTAAAATTCAGTGGGTGCTCAAGGCGCTTGTCTCCATGACAACATGTTGCCCAAGGCCTCTGTGTGGGACCTTTTTGGACACATGAATCTTTTGGCTTTTCTGGGGTTTACTCAGTTTCAAAATGCATTATCTTGATGTCCCACAAACCATCAGAATATTCTAGCAAGTTCAGTGTTGTTCATGTGTGTATAAGCATGAATGTGTGTGTGTGCATGCATGTGTGTGTGCATGCGTGTGTGTATGTGTGTGTGTGTGCATGTATATGTGTGTGTGCATGCATGTATGTGTGTGTGTGTGTGCGCATGTATATGTGTGTGTGCATGCGTGTGTGTGTGTGTGTGTGTGTGTGTGTGTGCATGCATATGGGGACAGTTCGAGATGCTGTTCCTTACCAGTCAGTCACTTTTGTTTTACTTGGTTTTGCTTTTTCAGTCCTAATCTCTTGTTGGCTTAGAGCTCACTGAGTAGGCTGGGCTGGCTGTCCAGCAAGCCCCAGGATCACCTGTCACTACAGTGGTGGATTTCAGGAGCACACCACCATGCTCAGCCTTTTACTTTTCTGTGTGCTAAGGAATCAAACTTGGGTCACTGTCCTTGTTCAACAAGCACTTTACTGACTGGGCCATATCTCCAGTTCCATGTTCAGCTTTTTTTTTTTTTTTTTTTTTTTAGATGTGAGATGAGGCATCGCTATGGAACCCAAGCTGACCTGGAACTTATTATGTGGTCCAGGGTGGCTGAGACTCAAAGAGAGATGGATCTACCCGTCTCTCTCTCTCCCAAGTGCTGGGATTAAAGACATGCACCACCATGTTGAAGTGATCAGCATTTTTAACTAGAGGTCTGTGACTGACTCAGCTCACTTTGAGATTTTGGATAAACACCTAAATCCTCTATGGAGCGGGTGTTTGGAATTCTGTAGAACATGGTGGCTTAGTTAGGATTTCTATCTCTGTGAAGAGATACCATGACCACGACAACTCTTATAAAGGAAAACATTTAATTGGGGCTTGCTTACATTCAGAGGTTTAGTTCATGATTGTTATATTGGGAAGCACGGTGGCAGACTTGGTGCTGGAGAGGTAGCTGAGCAGTCTATATCCCAATCTGCAGGCAGCAGGCAGAGAGACAAGGCCTAGCTTGAGCATTTGAAACCTCAAAGCCCATCCCTAGTGACACACTTCCTCCAACAAGGTCACACCTCCTAATAGTGCTGCTCCCTGGGGACCAAGCGTTCAAACATATGATAGGGGCCATTCCTATTCAAACCACCACAGTGCCTTTACTTACCCCTGGTGTGTCTGTGCTCTGCCTTGGCTGGCCAGTATCCTAGCACTCTCCCTGGACTCAGACCACAGTAGAATGGGCCCCCCAGTGCTTTGGAGTGGGGTGTGTGGAAACTGGTCAGAAGTCATTAGTGTAGGTGCCATTTCTAGATGGAGATCATCAAGTCACACTGCTTTGGAGTGGGAAAGAAGCCACGGGAGGGGGCTCGGAGGCAGACAAGGAGAATGTTCTCGTCTACTACTGAACTCAAAAGGGATTGTTTACCCCTCCCTACCTCTCTGGCTGGGATCCTTCATGTTGAAGTCAATGGGACACTACTGTCTCCTGTGGGGAGGCATGCTCCACACAGCCAGGGCCCCCTGCACTAGAGAAAGGTGGCCTTGGTCTCCTAGCGAGAGTTATAGCTTCCTATCTGTATGTTTTCTCTCCACTGGGTGTGTGGTTTGTTCTGCTCATCTCCACAACTATTCCTTTTGGCTGTGTGGGTGCTCTCCCTGATCCATTCCCACCATGGCCCCTCTCTGGAAGACTTTCTTCTTTTGCTTAGAGCAGCCAACACCTGCCTTTGAGTTGTGTTAATGGGGAACGGAAGTGCCGTTGGCTGGATTTCCACAGCTTTCTGAGAATCCGCATAACTCCCTGACAAATGGCTTACATTTTCAGTCCATTTCTTTTGGTTTTGTTTATGCTCCACCAAGCTAGGAAATTTCATATGCCACTCAGTTCCTCCGAGCCGCTGATACCAGGATGGACTTTAAACAATCCCTTCCAGGGAATTCAGGAGCCTGGGATCCCCGGTCTCAGCCTTCCCAGCTCAGCTGGTCCTTTGCCATCGTGAGAACAAAGCGTGGCATCTGCTTGCCTTGCCTCGCGAGGTGTGATCCTGACCTTGCTGCGAGCCTTATTATGGGCTGGTTTTCATTCAGTGCTGTGTGCACAATAGAACGAATCTATTTAGGAGTCCAAGTCCCTCTGGAAGCACAGCTTCCCTCTGACATGCACAGAAAGGGTTTTAAGGCAGCAGATCGACAGGTAGTAATTTTAATAGCCGCTAATGTGAATTAATAATTCTAATAACCTTGTTTCAGGCGTGCTATCAGGACGTGGGAGAGGGTTGCCATGGCTTCTATGTTTTATTGCCCACAGCTGTGCAAACTCATCTTGGCCCACACAGTTCTCCCCTGTAACCTCTCCTTTCATTGGTTTACTTGAGCTCGGGCCTGGGTGGATTTAACAACAGCAACAACAAAGAAAACTGACGAAAAGTTGGGATTTTTTAGACTTGAGTAAGCAACATTGTTAAGTAACAGCAGGGAAGGTACATCTTAGGCCAGAATGAGGTAGCTCAATCCTTGATATCCAGGTCCAGTTTACAATCTGTCAGTGGTCCCGAAGCACCTTCTTCAAATGCTTTTGGGGCATAAATAATGGTTCTTAGTGAGCTATTTAGGGATATTGTTCTCCACAAAACCCCAGAAAGCACACTTGTGACGCATTCACTCCAGAAGAGCGCTCAGACAGGGGTGTAAGCCCATAGAAAGTCTTTATTAGCTGGCTGGAGACTACACCGGGTGTTCTGGACCAAGTACAGTCCTGAGTCTTTCTCAGAGTGAGCTTTAGAGCACAAAAACCATGTCCTGGGCTGACATACTTCACTTAGCAAGAACAGTTAGCCAGAAGCAGAACCACAGAAGCCAAAAGGCAAGGTTAGTACACTTAAGGACTTCCCCAGAACTGTGGACTTTGAAGGATCAAGTCTCTGTGTTCATTTCTGCAGCTGATGCTATGTCCTGGGTTCCAAGGCCTGAATGGCACTTCTATCATGGCATCACTTATGCTAAGGTCTGGGGGCCTGTTACACACTAACTTACCATCTCAAGCCTATAACTTACCATAGACCCGTGACTGTGGGGCTAAGTGTGCCTCCCACACTTCCTGGTATTACTCACACACATTCTCCTCTTTAAGTCTCATAGCTTTTCTGTGTGGTCATGTTGGTGCCTATACTCCCTGGGAGAGGTGGGGGTGGGTCTGTGTTCTCTTTCCCTTGCATCTGGGCAAGGACAGAGGAAGTGCTACCATGTAACTTTCTAAGTGTCGTACAAGGCTGTGCACCTGGACCTGGTCTGCTGGAATGCATGCCACCAGCGCTGTGAGCCCTGGCCCACCACCACTGAGGAGGTCGGAAATCTGGAGGCTTTCGATGGTTAATCTTGTCAGCTTGATATGATTTAGAATCACCAAGGACACAAGTCTCTGGGCATATCTGTGAGGGATAGTGTAAATTAATTATGTGGGAAGAGCCGTCCTGAGTGTGGGCAATGGCATTCCACGGGCTAGAGGCCTGATTGGCTGAGCATGGGCATGCTTTCTGACTGTGACATTATGTACCTTTCCTTGCTATGATGGACTGAATCCCTAAACTGAGCCAAAACAAACCTTCCTCTCCTTAGGTTGTTCTTGTCAGGTGTCTCGTCTCACTAACAAGAGCAGTAATGAATACAGCACTACCGAGCGCGGCGGAAGCCCAAGACCGCAGGGCCAGGACTCCTGTCAGCAACTCTTTCTGACTTCGTCTCCCTTGAAATTCATGCCAACCAGTGCTAAACTGGTGAGAGGGTTGCCATGCCTCAGCCCTGGTGATGGAGAAGCAGAAGCAAGAAGAGCTCTGTCTGAATTCCTCATCCTAATTCATAAGTGTGATTAAATGGAGATGCCTTTGCGGTGTTTTATTATCTGCTGATGGACATAAAACTAGACCACTAAATTTGATATTAACCAGTGTCACACTGTGGGTAGAGGCTTATGATTCCAGATCTGATCTCGGGGACACCAGATTGCAAGATCAACTTGCCACAAAATTATAAGCACCAGAAACAGAGTCTATAAATAGTGTTATAAAAACATGAGAAATGAGTATTTTTCATTCTGTCCATGGTCACTGATATGGACTCATGGGGCCTGCCAATCCCAAACACAGAAAAGCTGTGGACAGCATGCGGTGATCTTTAATTAAAGTGTATTTTTTAAGCCCACCCCTGTGTTCCCACCAAATTGTCATGTGTCTGATTTGAAAAGTAGCCAGCTCATTGACTTTAACGTTCATCTGAACCCATATGGCAATCTGGAGCTCGTTGCAAAAGCACCAAGTTCTGTTCAGGGCTGGGTTGCTCCATTTGAAGCCAATCATGGGAACTGCTTACAAGCTTCCTGTCTTGGTTGCCATTTAAATGTTACCTCTTGGATCATTAACAATAAGAAAGTTTGGGGCTTTTGAGAAGTCTCTAAACTTCTACAAGTGTTGCCCCTGTAGGTCTTAGACCAGTAAAAGACATAGGTCTGCAGGGCGAGCGCCCTGTCATGTCTTACAGAAGCTTTCTCCACGATCACATCCATGCAGAAGGCTGCTCATCTGGTGACTGCCAACCCCCACCCTCCCACGGTTTCTCCTTTCTGTGCTACTCAGGCCTGTTCAGAAAAAGGAGATCTGGGCTGGGGATGACTTGATCAGTAAAGCATTTGCTTACTGTTGAGGACCTGGGTTCTGATGTCCACCATGTCAGCTTGGTAGGATGCATGTGTAATTCCAGTACTGGTGAGTTTGAAGATGGAGACAGGTGATACCTAAAGGTAAATAGCAGCTAGCCTAGCCTCCTTGGCAGAGTTTCAGGCCAATGAGAGAACTCTGGTTCAGACAGAAGAGGGTAGAAGGTGCCTGAGGACCAACACCCAAGGTTGTCCTTTCCTCTTAACTCCACAGGCATGAGCTCGTGAGATCATGTGCACTCATGTGTCCCATTCACATATACAAACACAACTCACCCACCCCCACACAAGAGAAAGAGCTCTGATCTCATATTCTTGTATCAGTTTGGAGAATCTTTAGATGAAATGTGCATAATTCAATAAACCCCTCAAACCTCACTGGACCCGAACTCTAGGCAATGTGTCTCTGCACTGTGATAATTCTTATAGGCAGAACTAGAATTTTACATGAATGCCATTTTCCGGGAACAAATTGACTAACTTTGTGAAGCTTTCTTTATAATGAGAGGTCTCACTGCAAGGTCACAGGTGACCAAATGGCGCATGCAATTAGTCACTAACTGCATCAGGAAGCCGTTGGGAATAAAGGCCTTTCCTTGTGAAGCAGTCTTATTTATTAATAGTTAATTATAATTTCTCTTATCAGCTTCTCAGTGGATTTGCTATCTACAAAGAAAGACTGAGGAGAACTGTTTTTTTTTTTAAGGATGTCTGAAAAGCAGACAGCCCACCAGGTAACCCAGCCCGATTAGCAGCAGCATCCCTGAGTGTCAGCTGGGGTCACAGAACAGATGTGTTTTTTCCACTGTATTTGCATAGTACTTCAGTTGGAGGACACCCAGGTGAATTGCACAGTCTTTCATAGCTGCCACTCAAGTCGAGTCCCATGGAAACAGCAAACCAGAGCTGTGTGTCACCTCATTGCTTTAACACACTAGCCAGCTTCTTAGGAACCCCAGGTTCTGTACTTTGATTCCAAGGAGGTCAATTTTATTTGATCTGGGAAGAGTAACTGGAGATGTATGCACACATTGGCTTCTCCCCAACATGGCGGGTCTGTGACAGCAGCAAGTGAAGCGCCATGGAAATGTAACCTGGTTGTAGAGATCCAAAGGCCATGCTCTGTCTTTTAGGCAATGTGACAAAATGGCTGCCTTTATACAATTAGGAGCTGCAAGTAAACACTTTCTCACAGACCCTTCTTGATAGCATGGTGTATGATCTTCACATAAGAAAAAAAAAATCTGCCGGGCGGTGGTGGCGCACGCCTTTAATCCCAGCACTCGGGAGGCAGAGCCAGGCGGATCTCTGTGAGTTCGAGGCCAGCCTGGGCTACCAAGTGAGTTCCAGGAAAGGCGCAAAGCTACACAGAGAAACCCTGTCTCGAAAAACCAAAAAAAAAAAAAGAAAAAAAAATCTGTAATGTGTATATATGTATGCATTCCGGGCTGAGGAAATGTTTCTGTTGGACAAGTACTTGCCTTGCAAGCACAGGGATGTGAATTCAATCCCCAGAATCCAAATAAAAAGCCAAGTATGATATCACATGCTTATAACCTCAGCTCTTGGGATGTGGAGACAGACAGATCTCTGTGACTCACTAAGCAGCCAGTACTAGAGTACTTGGTGAGCCCCAGGCCAGCAAAAGACCTGTCATAAACAAACAGAAACATGGGCAGTGCCTGAGGGATGACAGCTTGTCCTCTGGTCTCAACATGAATGCACACATATGTACCACACAAGCAATTGTACATACATACACACATAAAAAAGGAAAATATAGAGCATGACATTAAATACACCAACTTAATTTTTCCCTGTCTTCTTCATGGAATCTGTGTATAATTTTGCGTGGGTTATAAAAGTATATAATCACTTTTGACAAATACAGATACACACATTTCCCCACTAGCGATAAGTGGATTAGATGATATTTCAGATCTAGACAACCCTAATTGAATTACTCCTAACTTTACTGGCCTCTGTGGGTTGGTCTCTCTTTGACCTTCACAGCCCATCAGAATAAACGAGAGGAAAGAGTCCTAATGTTTTTTCACATCAGAACTCCTCAGGAGCCCTCACAACCCAGCACAACATGCATTCGTATCAACCACAGCCAGCAAGGCTTTGTGTGTTCTCTATGTGGCTTCTCACATCTCTCCTGGTACAAATGAACATTGAGTCAAGGAAATACATTAGATCACTGCAAGGAAAGGTCATTCAAATCACATTTTTGAAGTTTCCACATTTACTTTATAAGAAAATAATTAAACCAAAAGTCTCTTTTAAGATAAGAATGAAAATAGAGGCTCATGTCTTTTGAAAATCCGGCCAGCCTAAGGAACAAAGGACATTTTCTTTATAGGAGCCAAACAGTGGAGACTGCCTTTACATACCGTCTTTTACAAGTCATCCTTGCTCGTCATGAGATGTCTCTGTGGTAAACACTGAAGGGAGATTTTTTTTTTTGCCATTTGTGAAAAGGCAATGTTTATGTTACACATTTTTTAAAAAAAGGTTGAATATATTATGCTGTTTTTTAAAATGATATTTTACTGCATGATAACAGATGTGTCTTCCTTTAAAGAAGTATAAAATGAAAAAGTTGTAAGTCACATGGACCACTAGAACAAATGGTTTTCTTCTTTGTCTTTCCTTTGCCCCTTAGAAGACACTTATGGTAACGAACATTTAAAACCCCTCCCTCCCTCCCTCCCTCCCTCCCTCCCTCCCTCCCTCTCTCCCCCCCCCTCCCCCCCCCCTCTCCCCCATCTGTCTCCCCTCCTCTCTCCCCTCTCTCCTCCTCAATATGTAGCTGAAGACGGTCGTGAACATCTTTTCCACCTCTGGAGTGCTGGGGTCACAGGTTGCATGTACAGTTTGTGTAGTAGTGGGTATTTAACCCAGATCTTTGCACATGCTAGACGAGCACTCTACCACCTAAGCCACACCCCAGCCCAGGGCTTCCATTTTTACATAATCTAAAGAAGTCCTCCCATGCAAATACTGCTTTGATATTCTTATTCAGTGAGATATCCACAGTCAGTGCAGTGGTTGGTTAGTTCAAGACTTTGCACACAGGAGATCTTCAATAAATACCTGAATTAATTTGTGTGGTCGTACAAATTAGTGGGTTGGGGTATTTGGCACTGTTTTGATTATAATAACAGACAAAAACAAAGTAAAAACGTATAAGATAGTATTGGTGAAATTATTAAGGCCACTTCACGTAGTTAAAAGGGAGGTTTATTAGTGGCATAACTTACAAATGAAGGGATAGGTAGGTCGAAGGGTCTGGGGAAGACGTAGCACAGTCCGGCGGTGTTCTCTGGAGAACTCTGCTCGGTCTACCTCTAGTGTCCAGGGTCCAGGAACCAAGAGAGCGTGGTGCATCTGGATCTCAGGTCTTCAGGGCCCTCTCTTGGCCCCTCCTTGTAGGCGTGACAGTTACCAAAGTCTCAATGGGGATTGGAACTTCCAGACCAAAGCTGGAATGGCTACCCACTACATTTCCCCCTTTTGTCTAAATAAGAAGGTTCTAACTTAATACAAGACTATATACAAAGGAATGGTTATCAAATATTGTCCAGGAGTAATGAGGGATAATGACCTAGATAAGATGGAACTACAATCAATGCGAACAATATCAAGCAGGAAATACATACTAAAATCCAGAGAAGTCTAGAGCGTAGGTAAATGGTATGTTACAAAGATCATTCCAAAAGGTGTCCTATCCTAAAAAACCTGACTCTAATACTTAATATGTTCTAAGATACTATATATATATATATATATATATATATATATATATATATATA
>CABHPP010001062.1:28595-59366 GCA_902168425.1 Peromyscus attwateri | reverse complement strand
CAGCACTGGGAAAGTTAATCCAGGAGAATTGCAATATAATTAATGGTATATCTCAGAGCTATGAAGTGAGATACTGGACAACCTCTGATACAGAGCCCCAGTCTCAAAACTCTCTAACCACTTCCAACCATAAAGAAAGTAGAACAAAGGAAGAAAGAGAGAGAGAGAGAGAGAGAGAGAGAGAGAGGAAGGAAGGAAGGAAGGAAGGAAGGAAGGAAGGAAGGAAGGAAGGAAGGAAGGAAGAGAGAGCGAGCCAGTTATGATGTAACTTTACACTTATCTTATGTAGTCAATGTGTTAGACTTGATGGATTAGTGGATTCCATGTACCTCAATGGATCCATGTACTTGATAATCTTTCCTTTACCAGTGGGACTGTGCACACATGACTAGTTTGTCATGTGAAGAGTTTGTACAAATGTTATCTCATGTAAACAAAGCTAATAACCTTATGTATTGGCATATTGTTGTCAATGGACAGATGTAAAACTTAAAGTTGAAAACAGAGTGCTTATCCTGGACACATATAAGGTACCTGAACAATAAACATGTGTCCTCCAAGTCTTTTGTGTATTTGTTTTTCATGTATTTATCTGAAAGGCCGCCATGTTGGATAAGGAGAGTACTGTGCATTGAAAGGTTGCTTCTCACCATCCAG
Source organism: Peromyscus attwateri (assembly GCA_902168425.1). Classification (NCBI taxonomy): domain Eukaryota; kingdom Metazoa; phylum Chordata; class Mammalia; order Rodentia; family Cricetidae; genus Peromyscus; species Peromyscus attwateri. Next base: position 58,709 of record CABHPP010001062.1, on the reverse strand, counting down.
GTAAACGTTCTTTAATTTTCAATAAGGATATGTTCCTATGGGTATAAACATCAATAAAGACATGGAAACTCCATTTCTGGGATTTATGACGTGAGTTTTTACACTTCATCACTGAAAATCAAAATGAAGAGCCTAGTTTTCTATGAAATCTTATAGGACTTCATCTTTCCCTGATTATTCTCTTGTCCTACTGATAGTATATTCTATGGTCTGATTTCAGCACACTTTATACTTCTTAATGTTACATTTTTGAATTATTGATGAGTCTTTTGGGAACTGAGGGTGACCCACAGAATAATCATTTTCTAGTTAGACCAACTGTCATCTAGTTAGATCAATATCTTCACTGTATATTTAAGAATGATGCCTCCTTGAGGCAGGCGGAAGGGCTTTGACCTGCCTCTACCGAATGGACCTATCTCTGCTGACTCCCCATGGGTTAAGAGGGGTAATCATCTAAGGTCAACTAACTCCTGGAGAAACATGGAGTGTATCATATAATATCCTGTAGCCTTGTTAAGTCACCTACCCCCTTAAACAGGGAGGTCATGGAGATCTTATAGGTAGACTCTAACCAGTGTCCAGTCTACAAAGTTGACATGCAAGATAGAGAACACTTTCCCTCCATGATCGCAAGCAAAGCCATGATCCAGCAAGGCCTTAGACACATTCTCACCTAGATGGATCAGTTTGTAGAAGAAAGGCTAAAAGAAATAGAGGTTCCTGCAAGACCAATTGATCCCTGAGGAAAATATCTTCAAGTAGTCTTGATCTTCAAGAAGTAAAGGGTTAACTTTAGCCCTGGTGTAGCTTCAGTGCCCAAAAAGAAATGTAACAAAAGACTAAGCTATTTTTATTTTAAACTCAAATGATTTTCTTCTTTTGCACAACCTCTTATGATCTTGAATGGCAGAGTGTGCCAAACTATGCCAATCCCTGAGACATGCTATAGACATCCCATTCTGTTTTGAGACCTTCCCAAATATGCTTTGCTACTGAATTTTTTAATATATATATATATATATTAAAATCTAGCACATATTCTGATATCTGTTCACCAGTGGTCCCCCGTTTTTTCCCTGGAGGTTCTAGAAGACAGTGCATGCCTGACATCCACCATCTTGGATCTTCTAACGATGGTTACTAGAGCCGAATTTTTCCTCCTGTGTCATCAACCACTCTCTCTGCCTGCACAGCATCTCTGTAGACTCTCATTATCTCACTTTAATGCTGTTATCATTTGGATAAGGTGCTCCCTATAAGTCTCCACCATTTTAATACTAGGTTTCCAAGTGGCTGCAGTTTGGAAAGGATTAAGATGTGTGTCCTTATTGGTGGAGGTTTATCACTGGGGCCAAGGTTAAAGTATAAAGTTTCTTTAAACTTTAAAAGCCTCTCACCATCCCAAGTTCACTTTCTTCCCACTTCTGGAGTATCAAGATGTGAACTCTCAGCTTTCCCTGCCATCCTTCCTCTATTCTACCATCACGGTCTCAAACACTCTGAATTCATGAGCCCAGTTAGCCACTTCCTGTAACTGGGGTCCTTGGTCATGGTGTCTTGTCACAGCACTGAGACCCTTACACACAGGCTTTTGAAATTTTATATGACATGGATTATTGTATGTACACATGTGCACATGTGCCATGGTATAGGTATGAATGTCAGAGGACAATTTGAGTGGTCAATGTCTCCTTGTAAAAAGTAAATCTGAGAATATAACTTAGGCTGTCAGTTTTCAGACCACACAGTAGTTCTATTTTCACCTTTTAAAAAATTTCCCCTATGGATCTCCACTGATATGAATTGTGATAGCTGAGGAAATTGCACTTGGCTAGGGAGTGCACAGTGCTTGACCTCACGGTAAAGGTTCACAGATTGGTTGGTACTACGAACAGTAATTCATATGGCCTCTGATCTTGGTAAACTAGACAGTAAACACTAAAGTGGACGTTCGTGTATCTGTCATGTGACAACCCATAGAAACCCTGACAGATTGCAGCAGGACTTTGGAGGCGAGTGATAACATAGGAAATTGGGTCACAGACCTATGACCTTCCACTGAATCAGGGAGAGTCCCTGGGAGGCTCCAAGAAATATGGATGAAGGAGATCATGTCCCAGATGCTGACTTCACTCTGTTCCAGTTACTACCCCAGGATGTCTGAAGAATATCAGTTTGAAGAAGTCCTTATGGATTGTCTCACCAAGTGCTAGACCCTGCTTGCTATAATTTTGAACATCCTGGCAAGATGTGAGCACTGGGGCAACAGAGGCAACACTATCTATGGGGGTGTCTGACAGAACTGTGAACTCACAGGTACTGTTGTTACCAGCAGAAACCCCGAGAGTGACCAACCAGCTTAAAATTCTTGCATGGACAGGCAAGGGAGAAGGGATGTCCCAACACAAGTTGAAGGTAGTAGGTGGATAGATGATGGGGATGTAGAGTCACTTTTCTTTGTGAGATAAGACCTGGCAGTGTCCCCATGCCATAGTGCATGACCCAAAATGCATAAACCTGTGGGCAGCATTATTGGACTTTTGGAGTAATTACAATAAAAGAAGACTTGAATAAAGAGATGAAATGTATTGGAAGGAACAGAGAATTTCTGGCCAAGCCTTAGGGTGTGTATGATGTATTTTCAGTAAAATATCCTGAATAGATACCCCCTGACAGGGTTTTGTATCCCTGTTGTGGTTATTCCACAGGAATATCTATCTGAGGAGGAGGAAGGAACACAGCTGTTAACCAAAAAACGAGAGCTATTCCTTCCCTTACTGGTAGGAATAGGACTTATCATCTCCATTGGATCTTCTGGGGCTCCAACAACTGCCATCACCCAGACACATCCTCTGGCTGGAGACTAAACACAGACTTGATCAGACAATGACATCTACAACTGAGATTCTCCAGTCACTCCAAAGACAGATGAACCGTCCTTCTGGGGTAATAATAGAAGAACACTAGACATAAAACTGCTGAACATAGGGAGACTTGCTTGGTATTCTGGAAAGAATGTGGCTTCTATGTCAACAAATCAGATGTTAAAACTAATGTCAACACCCTCAAAATACTCCACTAGACCTGCTCTAAAAATTCCAGCCATGGATCAAATTATCTGGTTCCATTCCTACTCATTTTCTTGGCTCCCACCCTCCATCAGTCCTCTGATTATACTGTTTTATTTGGATGCTTGCCCCCTGCTTTATTTATTGAGTCTGGTGACAGATCACCACCATTGCTAAAATTACCAACAATCAGGTCATGGTTCGCTACCAGACCCTGGACTCTTCTGACACAGGCGACTGGTTCCTTAAAGTTTACAATGATGCCTCTCCACTAAAAACTAAAAACAGGAAGATGTTGGAAGTCATGGCTGACTGGTCAAGTTCACAGCCTACCAGAAGCCTAGCACCTTTATCTACAAGCTGAGAAAAATGGAACTACCTCCCTCTAGCAGAACTTCCTGCTCTCTACCTAGCTTTATCTGGAGAATGTCTCCAGGACCGGAAAACTGACCTAATTCAAAAGCTGCCTCTGAAACCAAATGCCTGATTCATATTTAACTTTATCCTTGGCACAGATCCCCACTATGAAGACTTGTACTAGGAGCTCTGCTATAGGACCCGACAGCCACATACTAAGCCTTGTGATGGGGTGTGCCACTTAATGCAAATTAGGTTTTGTCCCCAAGCTCCCCAGATACATTCCTTATACTCTGGAATAAAATTGAACTTATTCAGTGAAATCTGTCTTCTAAAGAGCTATCTGCATTCCTGCTCATGGGTCACCAAAGATTTCTGTTGCCCCATCTGCCTCTTTTCCCTCTCAATCTGGTTGCCATCAGGCCCAGAGGGAGAGGACCCCCACAAATGTCATTGTCATTTACTTTGTATCTTTGATCTAGTTAGATGTTTCATAATTCCTGGAATAATGACCATGGATAATTGTTGTACAAAAAATTAAAGTGACAGAGAAGTTAATTAAAGAAAAACTCATTGTATCCAACACAGTGGAATGTCTGGCCAGACTGGAGATTCAACATTCACATCACATGGGCCAATCACCTGACCAGGAGAATATGTCCCAAAAGGAAGGACCACCCCTAAAAGATGGGCTCACCTTAAGCTGTATTGAAGTAGAGATTTGTGAAAAAATATTCACTCTGATGAATTATTGTAATTTTTCTTCCCATATTCCCACATGTTAGCAGGGCTCTTACAGAGCACAGCCATACTGCTCTGAATTGCCCTTCCTTCCTTCTCTGCTCTAAGCATGATTGCCATAATGGTTTTTATTCTGCAGTATTTCTTCAAGCCCCACTCCCCACCATGGGGCTGCCTGCCACTGTGTGACTGACTCATCTCTGTTCTGGCTTATCTCAAGTTCATGGCTCTTTCCCAACACTTGTTGGTTCACAGATGGGAAAATACCAGACTCATGATGACATGTTGATGGTCTTCCTCAAGGATTTCATGCCAGTATGATGTTGAAAGTGTGAAACTGTACTGTACAATGAACCCCCTTGGAAATACATTCAACAAATCCCTTGATCTACGCTGGAGTGCACCTCTTCACACCTGATGACAACACAAATTGAAAACTTAGATGCTCCCAAAGGAAACATGGGAAACTTTTTCTAACTTCTGACAGCTATTCTTTAGCATCCAACAAAGTCATAAACATTATCATTAACAAGGTAAAAATTGTGATTTGCCCTGAGGACCATTGTTTTTTTTTTCCTTCATTGGAGGTATCCCAAAGTCTCCATGCAAACACTGTCACTGACACCACAGACGACAAAGTAATGCACTCTCTGAGGGATGTTAGTCTAGTAAACAGTCCTTATATGAGCACTGGTAATCTGTGTTCATTCAGGCACCTGCACTATGTTCCTTGGAAAATATTGGAGAGGTAAGCCTTTCCTTGTACCTGTCTCAGGGAAGAGAAGATCTTCAAATGGAGAATAAATAAGAGCTCTGTTTCTTCAGTAAGTGTTCAGGAGGTGGCTTTCATGTCTGTGAGCACCTCTATCTTGCTGTGTCTGGACAGGTGGGATTCTTGCAGCTGTAGATGTCTGCTTAACATTTTATTCTGAAGTCAACATTAATGGTTAGGAGAGTTGCTTTTTGTCTCTTCTTTACCTAACGATGTCAATGATTTCTTCATCCCAAGAAAATGTCCGTTTCACAGCTTTCAACACTTAGTTGAAAATGACATTGAACTTGACATCCATGTATAGGATGGTTAATTTTAACTAATGGATGGAGACTGATTTTTGCTCTGGAAAGCAATATATGAAGTAAGCTGCAGATTAAATAAGAACTTTCAAAGCATGATTCAAAGACAGGAGTTTCCAAAGAATTTGTCTGTGCAAATGGTTTAACTGTGATGGTGTATCACCACATTTTGAGTGTGTTTGAGGGAAGCTGGTGATGGCTCAGTTTCTCTCCAGTTTCTGCTTCCTCATTAAAATAAGGAAGATACACACAATTATGAATAAATGAAATACTTTGGTACCTGGGGATTTTTCCATATGTAAGTGTAAATTGAGTTCTTTTTATATCTTGGAAATCAGCCCTCTGTGAAATGTGGGGTTGGAGAAGTTCTTTCCCATTCTGAAGCCTGCTGTTTTGTCCTATTGACAGTGTCCTTTGCCTTGACAGAAGCTTTTCAGTTTCATGAGGTCCCATTTATGAGTTGTTGATCTTAGTGTCTGCACTATTGGTGTTATATTCAGGAAATTGTCTCCTGTGCCAAAAGTTCAAGGCTGTTCCCCACTTTCTCTTCTATCAGGTTCAGTGTAGCTGGATTCATGTTGAGGTCTTTGATCCACTTGGACTTGAGTTTTGTACATGGTGATAGATATGGATCTGTTTGCAATCTTCTACATGCAGACATTCAGTTAGATCAGCACCATTTGTTGAAGATAACTCCTATTTTCCATTGTATAATTTTTCCTTCTTTGTCAAAAATCAGGTGTCAACAGGTGTATTGATTTATGCATGGGTCTTTGATTCCACTGATCAACCTTTCTATTTTTATGTCAATAACATGTGGCTTTATTACTATTGTTCATTAGTACAGCCTGAAATCTGGGATGGTGATACCTCTGGAAATTCTTTTGTACATGATTCTTATAGCTATCTGGGTTTTTTGGTTTTCCATATGTAGTTGAGTATTGTTGTTTTGAGGTCTATAAAGGACTGTGTTTGGATTTTAATGGAGATTGCACTGAATCTGTAGATTGCTTTTGGTAGGATGGCCCTTTTTACTATGTTTATTCTACCAATCTATGAGCATGTTAGATATTTCCATCTTCTGATATCTTCTTCAATATTCTTCTTCAAACACATGATGTTCTTGTCATATAGGTCTTTCACTTGCTTGGTTAGAGTTACTCCAAGATATTTTACATTCTTTGTGGCTTTTTGTGAAGGGTATTGTTTTCTAGATTTCTTTCTCAACCCATTTATCATTTGTATATAGGAGGGCTACTGATTTTTTTGAGTTAGTCCTGTATACAGTCACTTCACATATGTTTATCTGCCGAAGGAGTTCCCTCATAGAACTTCTGTGGTTGCTTATGTATGTAAGGATATACATGTATAAATTGAGGTTAATATTTATGATCAGAAAACTGGTTACTTTTTTGAATTATTTTGTATTCTATCACTTTGATGATCTGTATAAAATTTTCACAAAAGCTGATAGGTTCTTTTTTGGCCACTTACTTTACTTACGTGATTTTGTAAATTATAAGTTTGAATTCTTGTCATTTTAAAGATATAGTAATTTTACTTTATACATCTAGTGTTATAACTGCCTGTATGTCTGGCACCACATTTGTGCAGTGCCACAAAAACCATGAGAGGGCACTCAACTTTGGAACTGATGTTACAGATGGATGTTAACAACCATGTGAATGCTGGATTAGAACAAGAGTCTTGTGGAGAGCCATCTCTCCAACCTCCAATTTGTATTCCTTAACACATTTTATCATTGACGGAAGATGTTGCATTTGAAAGATAAAAAAATGTGTTCCCCTGTTTACTGTTCATATGTTTATATGCCTTACTGTGTTACAATAGGTGTCTTGTGGACCAGGAATGATACAGTTGTATCACTAATACACTTGCATCATGAGGTGAGGGAAAGTACATAAAGTACAAAATACTAGTCTGAGTTGTCTATGCAGTGTTCTCCAAGACAAGCTCCTATACTGTGATACAATATTGTCTCCCTTCATAGAAGAAGTAAGACACAAATCATTCTAATGCTCAGACATGGGGAAGTGTTTTGCAGACAGCAGTGTTCCTCCTGGTCATCACTCCAGCCTGCACAGAGGTTGTCTCCATGTCCTCTCAGAATAAAACCCTAAAAGCCACTGAGGAACTGGCTCTCCAGATGCTCCTGCTTTTCGAGATTGGGTGTGGGACACTGGCCAACATTCTTCTGTTTGTTCATAATTTTTCTCCCATCTTTACTGGCTCTCGACTGAGGCCCACACAGGTCATTGTCACCAATTTGGCCTTAGCCAATGTGTTTATTCTCCTTCTCACTGCATTTCCAAACAACATCATGGTTTTTTGTCAAAGGAATCCTCAAACTCACCTGCAATGCAAAATTGAGTACTTCATTCGCATGGTGGCTCGAAGCACAAACATGTGCTCCACCTGTGTCCTGAGCATCCATCAGTTTCTTACTCTTGTTCCTGGTCATTGGGGTAGGCTGATGCCTGGAGGAAGAGCTCCTAATGCCCTGAGTTATTCTTGTTACAGTTGTTGGTTGTTCAGTGTCTTAAATAACGTCTACATTCCAATCAAAGTCAGTGTCCACAGAGCACAGGCAATGACACTCACAATATAAGCAAGTGGGTCTGTTCCACATCTGGATTTAGTGTAGGCCTTGTCATCTTGCGTTTTTCCCATGATGCCACATTCATCAGCATCATGGCCTGGACCAGTGTCTCCATGGTGCTTCTCCTCCATAGACATCACCAGCGAACACAGCACATCCTCACTGCCAATCAGAACCACCGAGGCCATGCTGAGACCAGAGCAGCCCAAACCATCCTCATGCTGGTGGCCACATTTGTTGGCTTGTACCTCCTAAATTTTATTTGTGTAATCTTTCACACTTTTTCAATGGACTCTCGTATCTGGTTGAGGCATGTAGGTGAAGCTTTGACTGCAGGCTTCTCCACTATCTCTCCTTTCCTGTTGATCTTTAGGGATCCTAAGGATCCCTGTATGTGCTCTTCAACTGCTGAAAACCACAGTCAACATGACAAACATAGAAGACAGCGTTACTAACAACCGTGCACACTCTAGTAAGTAAAAGTTGTTTGAAAATCTTTCCTCTTAAACCAGACATGTTGATTCACTGAACTTATCCCAGCAATGGGGAGACTTAGCCAGGAGGATTGCAGTGTAACCAACGGCATGTCAGACTGCAGAGTGAGATCCAGGCCAAATTGTGACAAGGAGACCCAGTCTCACAACTCTGTATCTGCACCCTAAGAGAGAAAGAAAGAAAGAAAGAAAGAAAGATAGATAGAAAGAAAGAAAGAAAGAAAGGAAGAAGATAAATAAACAAACGAGAGAAAGCAGAATATAAAAGAACATCAGTCATCCTATAAATATTCACCCCAGCCTTAGGAAATCAATGTGTTCATATATTGTATTAGAGCACATGCAATCCATACTGTATCCTATATATCCATATCCTTTTTCTTTTTTAAAATATCTCTTTTTTTATTAAGAGATTTTTCTATTCATTCTACTTGTCAATCATAGATTCCCCTGTCCTTCCTCCTTCCACCCCCTAGCACTCTCCCCCAACCCACTCCTATTACCCCCTCCTGCAAGGCAAGGTCTCTCATAGGGAGTAAGCAGAGCTTGTCACACTCAGCCAAGGCAGGTCCAAGTCCCTCCTCTCTGCACCAAGGCTGCTCAAAGCATCTCACCATAGGCACTAGGCTCTAAAAAGCCAGCTCATGCACTAGGGACAGATCCTGGTCCCACTGCCTGGGGCCCCACAAACAGATCAAGCTAAACAACTGTCTTGCATATCCAGAGGACCTAGTCTAGTACCATGGGGGCTCCTCAGCTGTTGGTCCACAGTTCAGGCGTCTCCACTAGCTTGACTAGTTGTCTCTGTACTTTTTCCAACCGTGGTCTCAATATTCTTGTCATAGAATCCCTCCTCTCTCTCTCATCAATTGGACTCCTGGAGCTTTGCCTGGGACCCAGCTGTGAATCTCTGCATCTGCCTCCAACAGTCGCTGGATGAGGGTTCTATGATGTCAGTTAGGGTATTCAGCCATTCGATCACCAGAGTAGGTCAGATCCAGCACCCTCTCGACCATATCCAGTAGTGTATGGTGGAGTCATCTTTGTGGATTCCTGGGGACCTCCCTAGCACTCTGCTTCTTCCTATTCCCATGGTATCTTCATTTATCATGGTATCGCTTTCCTTGTTTTCCCAACCTGTTCCTGATCCAGCAGGAACCTCCCTCTCCCCTAAGCTCTCATTCCCCCTTCCCTTGTCCTCCATTATCCTCCTTACCCCCAGTTTGTTCATGTAGATATCATCCTTTTCCCCATCACTGGGTCATCCCTGTGTCTTTGCTAAGGTCCTCCTTACTAGCTAGTCTCTCTGGAGCTATGGGTTGCAGTCTGGTTATCCTTTGCTTTACATCTAGTATACACTTATGAGTGAGTACATACCATGTTTGTCTTTCTGAATCTGGGTTACCTCACTCAGGATGATTATTTCTAGTTCCATCCACTTGCCTGCAAACCTCATGATGTCATTGTTTTTCTCTGCTGAGTAGTACTCCAATGTGTATATGTACCATATTTTCTTTATCCATTCTTCAGTTGAGGGGCATCTAGGTTGTTTCCAGGTTCTGGCTATTAAAAATAGTGCTGCTATGAACATAGTTGAGCATGTATCCCTGTGGTATGATTGAGCATTCCTTGGGTTTATGCCCAACAGTGGTATAGCTGGGTCTTGAGGTAGATGAATTCCCAATTTTCTGAGAACCCATCATGCTGATTTCCAAAATGTCTGTAGAAGTTTGCATTCCCACCAAGAGTGTAGTGTAGGAGTGTTTCCTTGCTCCACATCCTCTCCAACGTAAGCTGTCTTTGGTGTTTTTGATCTTAGCCATTCTGACAGGTATAAGATGGTATCTCAGAGTTGTTTTGATTTGCATTTCCCTGATGACTAAGGATGTTGAGAAATTCCTTAAATGTCTTTCAGCTATTTCAGGGTCATATGTTGAGAATTCTGTTTAGATCTGTAGCCCATTTTTTAATTGGATTGTTCAGTATTTTGATGTCTAGTTTCTTGAGTTCTTTATATACTTTGGAGATCAGTCCTCTGTCAGATGTGGGGTAGGTGAAGATCTTTCCCATTCTGTAGGCTGTCGTTTTGTCTTAATGACCGTGTCATTTGCCCTACAAAAGCTTCTCAGTTTCAGGAGGTCCCATCTATTAATTGTTTCTCTCAGTGTCTGTGCTACTGGTGTTATATTTAAGAAGTGATCTCCTGTGCCAGTGCGTTCAAGACTAGTTTCTACTTTCTCTTCTATCAGGTTCAAAGTAACTGGATTTATGTTGAGGTCTTTCATCCACTTGGACTTAAGCTTTGTGCATGGTGATAGGTATGGATCTATTTGCAATCTTCTACATGTTGACATCCAGTTATGCCAGCACCATTTTGAAGATTATTTTTCCCCAGTGTAAAATTTTGGCTTCTTTGTCAAAAATTAAGTGTTCATACATGTGCGGATTAATGTCAGGTTCTTCAGTTCGATTCCATTGGTGTTTATGCCAGTACCAAGCTGTTTTTATTACTGTAGCTCTATAGTAGAGATTGAAGTCAGGGATCATGATGCCTTCACAGGCTGCTTTATTGTATAGGATTCTTTTAGCTGTCCTGGGTTTTTTGTTTTTCCATATGAAGTTGAGTATTGTTCTTTCCTTGTTTGTGAAGAATTGTATTGGGATTTTGATGGGGATTGAATTGAATCTGTAGGTTTCTTTTAGTAAGATTGCCATTTTTACTATGTTAATCCTACCTATTCTTTGCCCATGGGACATATTTCCATTTTTGGAGATATTCTTCAGTTTCTTTCTTCAGGAACTTAAAGTTCTTGTCATACATGTCATTCACTTGCTTAGTTAGAGTTACCCCAAGGTATTTTATATTATTTGTGGCTATTTTAAAGGGTGATGTATCTCTGATTTCTTTCTCAGCCTGTTTGTCATTTGTATATAGGAGGGCTGCTGATTTTTTTTTGTTAATCTTGTATCCTGCCACATTACTGAATGTGTTTATCAGCTGTAAGAGATCCTTGGTCGAATTTTTGGGGTCACTAATGTATACTACCATGTCGTCTGCAAATAGTGAAAGTTAGACTTCTTCTTTTCCAATTTCTATCCCTTTGGTCTCCTTTCTTTGTCCTATTGCTTTAGGTAGAACATCAAGTACGATATTGAATAAATATGGGGAGAGTGGACAGCCTTGTCTTGTTCCTGATTTTTAGTGGAATTGCTTTGAGTTTCTTTCCATTTAATTTGATTGTGGATGTTGGCTTGCTGTAACTTGCCTTTATTATGTTTAGGTATGTTCCCTATATTCCTGATTTCTCCAAGACCTTTATCACAACATGGTGTTGAATCTTGTCAAAGGCCTATTCAGCATCGAATGAAATGATCATGTGTTTTTTTTCTTTCAGTTTGTTTATATGGTGTACTACATTGTCTGACTTTCATGTGTTGAACCAACCTTGCATTTCTGGGATGAAGCCTACTTGATCATGGTGGACAATTGTTTTGATATGTTCTTGGAGTATGTTTGCCAATATTTTATTGAGTATTTTTGCATCAATGTTCATGAGGGAGACTGGTCTGTAATTCTCTTTCTTTGTTTGGCTTGGGTAGCAGAGTAAATGTAGCCTCATAAAAGGAGTTTGGTAATGTTCCTTTTGTTTCTATTTTGTGGAGCAATTTGAAGAGTATTGGTATTAACTCTTCTTTGAAGATCTTGTAGAATTCTGCATTGAAACCAACAGGTCCCAGACTTTTCTTGGTTGGGAGACATTTAATGCCTGTTTCTATTTCCTTGGTGTTTATTGGTCTATTGAAGTAGTTTATCTGGTGTTGATTTAACTTTGGTATATGGTACCCATCCAGAAAATCGTCCATTTCTTTTAGATTTTCCAGTTTTGTGGAGTACAGGCTTTTGAAGGATGACCTGATGATTCTCTGGATTTCCTCTTCATCATTTGTTATGTCTCCCTTTTCATATTTAATTTTGTTAATTTGGATGGTCTCTCTCTGCCTTTTCGTTAGTCTGGATAAGTGCTTGTCTATCTTGTTGATTTTCTCAAAGAACCACCTCTTTGTTTCATTGATTTTTTGTATTGTTCTCTTTGTTTCTATTTTATTGATTTCAGCTCTCAATTTGATTATTTTCTGGCATCTATTCCCCCTGGGTGACTTTGCTTCTTTTTGTTCTAGAGCTTTCAGGTGTGCTCTTAAGTCACTAGTGTGAGATTTCTCCAACTTCTTTATGTGGGCATTTAGTGCTGTGAATTTTCCTCTTAGCACTGCTTTCATAGCATCCCATAAGTTTGGGTATGTGGTATATTCATTTTCATTGATCTCTAGGAAGTCTTTAATTTCTTTCTTTATTTCTTCCTTGACCTATTGGTGGTTCAGTTGAACACTATTAAGTTTCTATGAGATTGTAGGCTTTATGTAATTTTTGTGGTTGTTGAAATCTAACTTTATACCATGATGGTCTGATAGAACACACCAGGTTATTCCAAATATTTTGTATCTGTTGAGATTTGCTTTGTGACTGAGTATGTGTTCGATTTTAGAGAAGTTTCCATGGGGTGCTGAGAAGAAGGTATATTCTTTTTTGTTAGGGTGGAATGTTCTGTAGATATCAATTAAGTTCATTTGAGTCATAGCATCAGTTATGCCCCTTATTTCTCTGTTAAGTTTTGATTTTGCCGATCTGTCCAGTGGTGAGAGTGGGGTTTTGAAGTCTCCCACTATTAATGTGTGGGGTTTGTGTGTGATTTAAGCTTTAGTAATGTTTCTTTTATAAATGTAGGTGCTCTTGTGTTTGGGGCATAAATGTTCAGAATTGAAACTTCATCTTGGTGGATCTTTCCTGTGATGAGTATGTAATGCCCTTCTTGATCTCTTTTCATTGATTTTAGTTTGAAGTCTATTTTCCTGGATATTAGGATGGCTACACCAGGTTGCTTCTTAAGACCATTTGATTGGAAAGACTTTTCCCAGCCTTTTAATCTGAGGTAGTGTCTATCTTTGAAATTGAGGTGTATTTCTTGTATGCAGCAGAAAGATGGGTCCTGTTTTTGTATCCATTCTGTTAGCCTGTTTTTTTTTATAGGTGAATTAAGTCCATTGATATTAAGAGATATTAGTGACCAGTGATTGTTAATTCCTGTTATCTTTTGGTGGTAGTGTGTGTATACTTCTTTTCTTTGGGGTTTTCTTCTGTGGGATTATCTATTTCCTGTGTTTTTGTGGGTGTGTCTGACGTCCTTAGTTTGGAATTTTCCTTCTAGTGCTTTCTGTAGGGCTGGATTTGTGGATAGGTATTGTTTAAATGTTTTGTCTTGGAAAGTCTTGTTCACTTTGTCTATGGTGATGGAAAGTTTTGCTGGTTATATAAGTCTAGCCTGGCATCCATGGTCTCTTAGTGTCTGCATTACGTCTGTCCAGGTCCTTCTGGCTTTCAAAGTCTCCATTGAGAAACCCGGTGTTATTCTGATGGGTCTGCATTTATAAGTCACTTGGCCTTTTTTCTTTGCTGCTCTTAATATTCTTTCTTTATTCTGTAGGTTTAGTTGTTTAATTATTATGTGAGAAGGGCACTTTTTTTGAGGGAGGGTCTAGTCTTTTTGTATTCTATAGGCTTCTTGCATCTTCATACGTATTTACTTCTTTAAGTTGGGAAAGTTTTGTTCTATGATCTTGTTGAAGATATTTTCTGTGCCTTTGAGTTGGTATTCTTCTCCTTCCTCTATCCCTATTATTCTTAGGTTTAGTCTTTTCATGGTGTCCCAGATTTCCTGGACATTTTGTGTTATGACTTTTTTGGCTTTGGTATTTTCTTTGACTAACAAAATATTTCCTCTATTGTGTCCTCTACACCAGACATTCTCTCTTCCATTTCTTGTATTCTGTTGGTTATGCTTGCATCTTTGTTTCCTGTTCATTTACTCAGATTTTTTATTTTCACCATTTCCTCTGTGTCTTCTTTATTGTTACTCTTTCAATTTTCTGGTCTTGAACTGTTTCCCTCACATGTTTAATTGCTTTTTCATGGTTTCCTTGTCTTTCTTTAAGGGATTTACTGATATCTTCCAAATTTTTATTTATCTGTTCCTCAATTTCCTTATTGATTCTTCCAATTTTTTGTTTGCCTTTTTCCTCAATATCTTTATTGATTTCTTCCAATTTCTTGTTTGCCTCTTCCTCAATTTCTTTAATTGAATTTATCATTTTTTCTTGAAAGGCCTCTAGCATCTTAATGAAGCTGTTTTTATGGTCACTTTCGTCTGCTTCTTCTACATTGTGATGTTCAGGTCTTGCTGTTGCAGGAGGGCTAGGTTCTGGTGATGACATATTTCTTTATGTTGTTATGTGTATTTTTGCCTTGACTTCTGCCCACCTCCTCTTCTCCTAGGTGCAAGAGGTGCCTGTGTCTGGATGAGCTGCTATTGGTCCATTCTGTGCTTGCTCTGTCCGTTTTTCAAGGGGCTGCTCTGGGTCCAATCTTGGCTCTTGGTCAAACTGGAGCTGGTAGATTCTATATGTCAGGAAGCTGCTCTTGGCCCAACCCAAGCTAGTTGATTCTGTGACTCCTGGAGCCACTCTTGGTTGTATAGGGGCTCTTGGTCCAGTCAGAATTAACAGATTCTGTGTCTCTGGAAGCCTTTCTTGGTCCAATGACAGGGGGCAGATTCTATGTCTTAGAAAGCCACTCTTGGTCTAATGAGGACTGGTAGATTCCCTGTCTCAGGAAGTTACTCTTGGTCCAATGAGAGCTGGCGGTTTGGTTTCCATGCCTCAGGAAGTTACTGGGGTCACAGGCAGATGGGTATTGGGGCAGGACGTGGAACTTGTGGGTTGCAGGGTCCAATATCGGGGGTTGTGTGGCGGCCTTCCTGCAGGAGTTTTCCCTGCTGGCCAGCAACTGAGGCAGTGATGGGTGGGGTGATGGGTGGGGTTTGCTGGGGACTGGCTGTGTCCCAGAGCCTAGGGGCAGAACTCTATGAGTGTGAGAAGAGTCACTCACCTCTTGGTCCAATGAGAGCTGGCCTAAAAAATTTCTTTATTTATTTTGCGGAAAGTGTTCCACGTGCATGTATGGCTGCGTGCAAGTAGAGAGCACCAGATCTCATTATAGATAATTGTGAGCCACTGTGTGGTTGATGGGAATTGAACTCAGGACCTCTGAAAGAGCAGTCAGTGCTCTTAACCTCTAAGCTATCACACCAGCCTCTATATTCTTATTCTTGTTTATTTTCCCTTACCAGTCAAATGTCTAAACATCTTTATATTTGTTGTTTGAACAGTTTATTGAAATGTTATTTCACATAGATGAGGCTAATAACCCATATGTATTGGCATATAAGTTTTAATTGGCAGACATGAACTTTACAGTTGAAAATGGAGATGTGTGCTTCTCCTAGAGTCTAGACCCACATAAGGCACCCAAGCAGTATTAATATGCTCTGCTCCTTTTTTGTGTCTTTTTTTGCACACAGGATTATCTTAAATGCTGGCATGTTGGATAGGGAAAATATTGTGCAATGATAGATTGCTACTCACATATCCAGGTCAACATTCTTTGTCTCTTTCTTAAGAAATTTTGCTGGATGGACAAATATCCATAAAATAGCAGAAGCTTCATTTCTGGGATTCATTGCATCAGATTTCCTTATCATCATTGAAATTCAAAACAGAGCTACTAGTTTCCTAATAGACTCATTTGTTTTTTCCTGTTTCTTTTGCCTTTCTTTGATGGTATACTCTGTTGCCTGATATTGGTCCAGTTTATAATTTTTAATATTTTGGTTTTAATTAATGGTGGATATTTGTTTAGGAATAGAGTGTGAGCCATAAAATACTCATCTTCTAGTTAGGATAACTGTGGAACACTTCACAGAATATAGAAGAATAATATGATAAATCTATCTCACCTCCAACATGCTATACACTGCTGTAGGTGTCTCTCAGCAGGAGCAACCATGGACAGACAGGGAAGAGTACATCTCCATACCAAAGTCCAAATCTGAAGGTAATATTCACTGTATGGTATCGACTCATCTGTTGGCTACACAGTGATTATATATAGGTGTGTGTGTGTGTGTGTGTGTGTGTGTGTAAATTTACTTTTGATGATGCATGAGGAAGTTAGGAGAATTTCAGATGTATAGGGTCCAGCCTGTCACTCCCAGGACATGAAACTTCTGTCCTGAATACATGTGTCCAGTACACACAGCTGGTTCCTTCTATAATCACTGGTCATCTACAAAGAGTCATCATTTTCCGTCTGCAATATTACAGAGGATCTAAAGTCTTTTGTGTGTGCTCTGCCAGGAGCTCTGTGAGCTCACTGAGAAGCAGCCTCTGGAGATGGGGTTTTGTCTACTCAGTTGAGGCACAGACACTTGGTTTCAACAGTCCTCTAACATCCCTTCCCTGAGTCAGGATGGGTTCTGATTCTGTGACAGCACCAATGTGAATAGCAAAACAGGCCAAGAGGAAAGGCATCATGCACTTCATTACAACTGAGGGGAAAACTGTTTCAAGGAGAGAGGTCTATTGTCCATCTCTAGATATAATGATGTATACAATAGAAACAGTTAATGAGCTGCTCATCCACCTGCAGGATAAAGGGACATATGTCTAAATCTCCTCAGCCATTGCCTCAAGATGACATTTTATCAGGGCTTTTCCTTGTTTTTCTGTTGGATGTTGTCAACTTCAATTGCTTGATATTTTGCTTTGACCCATCTACTATTTATTATCAATGGAGACCACAAGCATGTGTATGTGAGAACATTTCCTGGACTGTACAATGCAGAAAATATTGTTGAGTGACCTGTTGTATATGGTGTCTGAAGAGGAATATACAGAGCTTCATAACTGAACACTATGTATACAGGAGATACTAATTTATTGCTATTATGCTGCACATGTAGTTTGGAGCCAACTTTCTTTCAAATTTAATTTACTATTTTGCTCTGTTTTATCATAAGGTGAAAGGGAAAAAAGGAAACAGGAGACATGAAAAGATATTGTTGAAAAGGTGTGAGAAAATAAATATTTGTAGCACAAAAATGTGTATTAAGATTAATAAGGCTGGATAATTTCCAAGCATTAGAAGAAAGTGTGCAAGCCTGACCAAGTTATGAAGGTCTGAGTAAAATATAAATGGAAGTGAACAGTGAGATGTCGACATGTCATCTGGGATCGTATCTTTGTAAGGTCAAAGTTCAATACATTGAATTGAAATGGGATTCTTTCCAAGTATTGGTCTTTCCTTGGTAAGTTTTACAAGTACTGCCTTAAAAGAACAAAATATTTGACAATTCTGTATGTATTTAAATGTATTAGAGTTTATTAGGCTTTATTTTCCATTTCTGTCTATGTTATGGTTCAGATGTCCCAGCATCCTACACTTGTTATGAGAACTGTTTTCAAATGATCATTAGTGTATTCCTTGGACATTTAGAAGATAAACATGCCTGACGGCCACTATCTTGGTTAAGTTTGATGATTGTGTCCTATAGTATAATTTTTCCTTCATTATCCTCAACTAGTCTTACCACCTAAAGAAATATTTCAGACTCTCTCCAGCTTCAAGCCTTTCAAATCTTTAGTACTTTATTTATTGACTGTGTGTATGCGTGGTGATATATTGTGTTCCCTATTAAAATTTACCTGAAGATCAGAGAACAGAACAAGCCACTAGATTAAACACAGAAGCAAGGCAGTGATGGCACACACCTTTAATCCCAGTATTTGAGAGTCACAGGCCTTTAATCACAGCATTGGGAAGGAAGTGATATGGCTGTAAGAAAGGTACATAAGGCATGAGGAGATAGGAACAAAAGTTTTACATCTGATGAATCCTTTTGGCTGAGGATTCAGAAACAGTCAGAGTATTCATGGAGTTGATGAGGTGAGACATGGCAGTGGCTTGTTCCTTTGTCTCTCTGATCTGTCAGCATTTACTCCAATATCTGGCTCCGGGTTTTTTATTATAACACCATTTTAGAATTCCAGCAACATCTATGTGTGTTTGTTTGTGTGTGTGTGTGTGTGTGTGTGTGTGTGTGTGTGTGTGCAGACACATGTGCCAGGATAGCCATGTGTGGCCACTGGACAACTTGATGAAAAATACCTTGTAGGCATGGTCTTTAGTGGCTCTGGGGGATTAGCCACAGTTTGGTGGGTTTTCTGATGGCAGAGTCTACAAAGAGAGAGGTTGGACCCAGATAAACACTTGAAGGAATCAGTTTCCCCAGTAAACCATATAAGTCAAATTGTCCAACTGAAGTCCTCAGGTTTCAAACCTTATGGTTGTTCTGAGTTTTTCCTGTGACACTCAATGGCTCCTCAGTGTCTTAAATGATATTTTATTCCAGTAATCGTCACCCGTGCACAGCCCAACTCAATGACACTGACTCTAAAAGCAAGCCTGTCTGTTCCCCTCTAGATTCAGTGGAGACGTGGTCTTTAGTGGTTTGACCATGGCTCCACTTTGTCAGCGTCAGTCTAGACCAGTGTCACCATGGTGCTTCTCCTGCACAGAAACGGCCAGAGAGTGTGGCACTTCACACCTGAAGTGAAAACCAATTTACACCTCAAGTGAGAACCAAATCACACCCACTGAAACCATCCTGATGTGCGGTCGCTTTTGTAAGCTTTATCTTGCAGACTGTGTTTGTAATTCTCTTCACGTTTCTTAAGTGAACTCTCCTCTCTGGTTGAGGCATGACAGGGAGGTTTTGTCTGCAAGCTCCCCACCATTTCTCCCTTACTTTTGATCTTTAGGGTTCAGGAGGATCGTTGTTCTGTGCTCTTCACCCCCTGAGAACCACAGTCCATGGGACAAACATACAAGACAGCTTCACTGTGACTATAACATATTCGGTCATCATGGGTTAAAAATGCTTTTGTACTGTGAAGTATTTTGGCTCACTATGTAATATCAGCACTAGGGAGGCTGAGGCAGGGGGATTGCCATAAAATCTATGGTATAGCTCCAGGTCAAGCTGTCATAAGGAAGATCCAGTCTCACAGCTATTCTCTACAGGATTTGAACACATTTTGTCTCCATACAGATGTGGCAAATGGTTTATAGGTATTGTGACATAGTTTTCAATGAACAGACCTAAAGTTTACTACAGGAAAGTGAGATAAATAGTTGTTATAGAAAGATATCATCAAAATGTCATCATGTTTTACCCCATTGCTAGCCGCTAGGGGCCTTCAGGGCAGCAGGCAATGGATGGCAGGGGCATGTGAGGGAGGCCAGGGTTGAGGTTCATTGTCCAGCCTCCCCAACCAACACTTCCACAGCGCTGCCTTTCACAGTATCCCAGTTACTACAGTCCTGACTACAAAGCCTTAAAGACCCATTGAAATTCCTTTTTCTATTATTCTACTAACTCTTCTCTTTTATTTCAGAATCAATAGGATGCCCATCAGGGAAGGTTAAAAATTCGTAGGGAAATATCCCTCTCAGGAGAAGGTTTCATTTGAAAGCTGAGTCGTTAAAAGTTGGTCTATTTGTTTGTTTTTGCATTCTGGTATGTTCGTAAATGTCATTGAAATATGTCATGGAGACAAAGGTGGGTTAAATATTTTATCTCTGTCACCCTTATTGCCTTTCAAGTCTCCACTTGGCTAACCACTTTGGCAGGACTTCAAAAAAAATACCTCTGAGACTTCTGGCCACTAGATACAGGCTAACAATAGTTTATTTATCCTTTTGATATAGATATCAATAGAGGTAATTTTTGCTGCTGTTCTATCTTATTAAAAGGCTGTTTCTAGATTTGGGGTCTCGCTCTCCCCTTCCCTAGATTCAAGCATGGTGTAAAGCCTCTCTCTGTCTTGTGTCAGACTGAGTCTCCTGACATAAGATCAAAAATGGGGGCCGGAGAGATGACTCAGCAGTTAAGAGCAGTAGCGTTCTTCCCAAGAACATGAGTTCAATTCCCAACACCTACATGGAGGCTCATAGCCGTCTGTGATGAGATCTAGTGCCCTCTTCTGGCCTGCAGGCATACATGCAGGCTGAATACTGTATAAAATTATAATAAAAGACCACTTTATACATAATAAATAAATAAAATATATCTTAGAAAAAGACTAAAAATGGCACAGTCAAAAAATTAAACTTGGTTTATATAAATATTTTACACCTTCAAATTTATAAGTTCATTTCATTAGATTTGGTTAAAAATCTATTAAATCTATAAATAAGGTGTAAAGTTTGAACCTTAAGTTTTAAAGATCTAAGCAAATGTCTTAGGGTCTAAGAAGGTGTATCAAGATGTATAAATGCAAGCTGTAAAGGTCTGAAGATGTGAAAGCTTAACTTGTCATAAAAGGGTAACTTAAGTATTTAAATATATAAATACAAGTTGTTAATTGCAAGTTATTAATGTATGTGAATACAAACTACACAGGTCTAAAGACATTAAGAACTGGATTGTGAGGATGTGAAAACAAGATGTTTTTAAGATACTTAGATGGATAGAATTTATAAAGACATAAAAATGTCCTAAGGTGTATAAAAATGTTTCCAATTTCTCTCCCTCACTATGCTATTATTATACTAAAACTCTAAAGCTCAGAGTTTTAACATTGGTCTGTTGAGTTCTGATAAGCTGGCAGAGTACTGACTATTGTTTAGAGAAAAGCTCAAGATTTTCAGTTTCATTTAAGTGTTCTCTAAATATAGATATTAAAAGTACTTCTCAATGGACTCAAGACAGCTCTGTCCAATGAATATTGGATTCTCTGGACCTGTTCACGATTTTTCACCCAAAGCCATAGCCCTTGCTATGACACCAAGATGCAAATCTCTTCCAGCATTTTTACTGACACCCACTAACTTCCTTTTTTCTAGTGTGGATTCAATACAATGGTAATGCTGAGACATTGAAAACATTTATCCACTTTGGCAAACTAAAATTCATATAAGCTTCAAGGAATCAAAGTTATAAGGCTCAGAGTCACCTGTCAACACATCAAACAAAAAGGTTTCCAAATGTAAGATTTTATCTTAAGCTCCTGAATTTTAATTTCTCACCAGAATATATCTCAACAGATTTCCACATGGCTGACAATCACCATTCAAAAATCACCTACAAATAACAAGTTATAAGCTCTGGATCCTGACAACCTATGCCTCAGTTCAGCTGAGAGCAGCTATGGAAGGCATCCTCCCTGTTCCTATAACAAACAGCTGCTAGATAGGTTGAGACAAAAGGAATCTTCCTGACATAAGAGACAATGTAGCTACCTGTAATGCCAATTGAGATACAAAAATAAATTAAATTCATCAATAGGTTGATTCATTAACAAAAATAGTTATTAAAAGAGAGCGCCTGCCCAGAAAGCAGGAAACTTCCTGGAGTTCTGGGAATTGTAGTTCTTCAAAATAGTCCCTGTCCAGACACCAGGTAATATCCTGGAATTCAGGATTTGTAGTTTATAGTGGTATTTTATTTGTACTGAAATGTGATTTTATTTGTATGTTAATAAATAAAGTTGCCTAGGGGTCAGAGCTATTAGCAAGCAATAGCGAAAGCCAGTTGTGATGGTGCACACTGGTAGGATTTGCTGAAGGAGGTGCATGCCTTTAATCCCAGCACTTGGTAGGCAGAACTAGGTTGAGCTCTGTGTGTTCAAGGATACAGCCAGCATTGGAGACATACACTCCAATGTGTGTCTGGAGGTCTGTACAGACAGGCAGTGATGAGGCAGTCACGTGGTTGGGTTTACAACCAATGAGAAGACAGAACTCAAAGTCTATATAAAGACAAATAGACAGGAAGCAGCTCCCTTTTCGGAGATATCTCTTGGCTGAAGAAGCTAGCTGCAGCAGGCAGGTAAGGCTCTTAGCTCTGACCTCTTGGGCTTTTATCTTTACATTGGCTCTGTGTTTCTTATTTAATAAGACGGTTGGTTACATCTACAGTAGTTCTTAAAAGATAGTGCCTTCCCAGAGATCAGACAATTTCCTGGAATTCTGCAAGTCTTATTCATTTCATCTGGTGATAGATCACCACTATTGCTAAAATTACCAACAATGCGTTCATGACTCACTACCAGACCCTGGACCCTTCTGACACAGGCGACAGGTTCCTCAAGGTTTACATTGACACCTCTCCATTAAAAAATAAAATGTGAGAGATGCTGGAAGCCATTGCTGGCTGTTTGAAGTCCCAGTCTGCAATAAGTCTAGCGCCTTTTTCCAAAAACTTGGCAAAATGGAGCTTTCTTTTTGCAGAACTTCCTGATCTCTACCTAACCTTATCTGGAGAATGTGCCTGGGCCTGGAGGACTGACCTGATCTAAAAGTTATCTCTAAAACCAGATGCCTGATTCATCTTTAGCTTGACCCTTGGCACAGATTCCTGCTAGAAGACATGCTATGGGCTCTGCTATGGAACCCTACTGCCACATACTAAGACTTGTGATAGGGGTGTGCCACTTAATAAAAATTAGGGTTTGTCCCCAATCTCTCCATCTTGTATATTCCTTATACTGTGGAATAAATTGAGCTGAGTCACCAAAATATGTCTTCCAAAGGGCTGTCTCTGTTCATGCTCATGGGCCACTAAAGCACTGTCTCCCCATCTGCCTCTTCTCACTCCATCTGGTACCCAACAGGCCCAGACGGGATGGACACCCATGAATGTCATTGTCTTTTACTTTGTATCTTTGATCTAGTTATACATTTCCTAATTCCTGGAATGCTGAATAAAGATAATCATTGTACAGAAAATATTAGAGTGACATAGAAGTTCATTAAAGGAAAACTCATTCTATTCAAGACAGTGGAATGTCTGGTCTGACTGGAGAGTCAACATTCACATCACATGGCCAAACACCTGGCCAGGAGATTATGCCCCAAGTAGTAAGGACCACCCCTAGGAAGGTTGGCTCACCTTAAGCCATGCTGAAGAAGATGTTTGGAAAAAATTTTACGTTGATGAAATACTATATTTTCCTTCCCATATTCCAAAATACCATAACACAGGCTCTTACAGAGCACAGCCATGCTGCTCTGAATTACCCTTCCTTCTTTTTCTGCTCTAAGCATGATTGCCACAGTGGTTTTTATTCTTTAGTATTTCTTCAAGCCCCACTCCCCACCATGGGCCTGTCTGCCACTGTGTGACTCAATTCTGTTTTGGCTTACCTCAAATTCGTGGCTCTTTTCCAACACTTGTTGGGCCACAGAAGGGAAAATACCAGACTCCTGATGACATGTTGATGGTCTTTCTGAAGGACTTCATGCCAGCATCAGTTTGCAAGTATGAAACAGTACTACTGTACAGTGAACCCCCTTGTAAATATATTCAACAAATCCCTTGATCTACCCTGGAGTGCACCTTTCCACACCGGATGACAACACAAATTGGAAACCTAGATGCTCCCAAAGGAAACCTGGGAGACTTACTCTAACTCCTGACAGCTATTCCTTAACAGCCAACAAAGTCATAAACATCATTAACAAGCAGAAGGTAAAAACTGTACTTTTCTCTGAGGACCAAGGTTTTGTTTTTTGTTTTTTTTTTTCCTTCGTTGGAGGTATCCCAGAGTCTCCATGCAAACACTGTTATTGACATCACAGATGACAAAGTAATGCACTCTCTGAGGGATGTTAGTCTAGATAAACAGTCCTTTTATGAGCTATAATTTCATGAGCTGGTACTCTGTGTTCATTCAGTTATTTGCACAATGCTCCATGGAAAATATTGGAGTGGTAAGCATTTCCTTGGATCTGTCTCAGGGAAATAGATACACAGAGAAGATCTTCAAATGCAGAAGAAGTCAGGGCTGTGTTTCTTCAGTAAGCATTCAGGAGCTGGCCAACATCATTGTGAGCATCTCCATCCTTGCTGTGGCTGGACAGCTGCGATTCTTGCCACTGTAAATTTCTTCTTAATGCTCTCTTCTCCCTACTGAAACTTGTAATGGTTAGGATAGTTGCTTTTTTGTCTCTCGTTTACCTAATGATGTCAGTGATTTCTTCATCCCAAGGAAATGTTTGTTTCACAGATTAGCACTTAGTGGAAAATGACATTGAATGTGACATGTACATATGGGATGGCTGATTTCTAACTGACGGTTGGAGACTGACAGGTCCTCTGGAAAACGATATACAAAGTAAGTTGTGAACTCAACAAAAGCTTTCAAAGACATGTTTCAAGGACTCGAGTTTTTAAAGAATCTGTCTGTGCAAAAGGTGTAACTGTGATGGTGAATTAATACATTTTGAGTGTGGCTGAGGGAAGCTGATGATGGCTAAGTTACATCTCCAGTTTCTGCTCCAACATTAAAATAGTTAAGATAAAGGAAATTATGAATAAATGAAATGCTCTGGTACCTGGGGATTTTTCGTGTATATATATATATATATATATATACATATATATATGTATATATACACATATATATGTATGTGTGTGTGTGTGTGTGTGTGTGTGTGTGTGTGTGTAAATTGAGTTCTCTATATATTTTGAAAATCATTCCTCTGTGAGATGTGGGGTTGGAGAAGATCTTTCCCATTCTGAAGGCTGCTGTTTTCTCCTATTGACAGTGCCCCTTGCCTTACAGGAGCTTTTCAGTTTCATGAGGTTCCACTTATTAATTAATTAATCTTCTACATGCCAACATCCAGTTATACCAGCACCATTCATTGAAGATGATTTCTGTTTTTTATTGAAAAATTTTGGCTTTGTGTCAAAATCAGATGTCCATAGGTGTATGGATTTATATAAGGGTCCTTGATTCCACTGATAAAACTTTCTGGTTTTATGCCAATACCATGTGGTTTTCATTACTATTGCTCAGTAGTACAGCTTGAAATCTGGGATGGTGATACCTCTGGAAGTTCAATTATTGTACATGATCCTTTTAGCCATCCTGTTTTTGTTTGTTTGTTTGTTTTCTCTATGTAGTTTAGTATTGTTCTTTCAAGGTCTGTGATGGATTGTGTTGGAATTTTAATGGCGATTGCATTTAATCTGTGTATTGTTTTTGGTAGGATGGCCATTTTTATTATGTTAATCCTACCAATTCATGAGCATGTGAGATATTTCCATCTTCTGATATCTTCTCCAATTTCTTTCTTCAAACACTTGAAGTTCTCCTCATACAGGTCTTTCACTTGCTTGGTTAGAACTGCAATAAGATATTTTATATTACTTGTGGCTGTTGTGAAGGGTGTTGTTTCCTTGCTTTTCTCTCAGCCCATTTGTCATTTGTATATAGGAGGGCTACTGATTTTTGGAGTTAGTCTTGTATCCAGATAAGGTGTTTATCTGCCAGAGGAGTTCCCTTGCAGAACTTTTGAGGTTGCTTATGTATATAAGGATATACAAGTATAAATTGAGGTTCATATTTGTAATCGGAAAACTGGGTCATTTTTTAAATATTTTCTCTTCTATCACTTTGATGATCTGTATAAAATTTTGTCTAAAGCTGCTTGGTTCTTCTTTTGCTACTTACTTTACTTACTTGATTTTATGAATTATAAATTTGTATTCTTATCCATTTTAAGATATAGTAATTTTACTTTATGCTTATAGTGTTTTAACTGCCTGTATGTCTGGCACCATATTTGTGCAGTGCCACAAAAACCATGAGAGGGCATTCATTTTAGAGAACTGATGTTACATATGGATGTTAAGGACCATATGGGTGCTGGATTTGAACATGAGTCCTCTGGACATCCATCTCTCCAATCTCCAATTTGTATTTCTTAACACTTTTTATCATAGAGGGAAAATGTTGCATTCATAAGATAAAAAAATGTGTTCCTATGTTCAGTGTTCATATGTTTATATGCCTTACTGTGTTACAATGGGTGCCATGTTGACCAGGAAAGATACAACTGTATCACTAATACACTTCCATCATGAAGTGAGGGAAAGTACATGAAGTACAAAGTAATAGTCTCAGTTGTCTATGCAGTGTTCTCTAGGACAATCTCCTGTACAGTGATACAATAATGTCTGCCTTCATAGAAGCAGTAAGACTCAAATCTTTCATTATGCTCAGACATTGATAAGTGTTTTGAAGACACCAATGTTCCTCCTGGTCATCACTCCAGTCTGCACAGAAGTCTTCTCAATGACATATCAGAGTAAAGCTCTAAAAACTGCTGAGGAATTGGCTCTCCAGATGTTCTTGCTTTTCCATGTTGGGATTGGGACTCTGGCCAACATTCTTCTATTTGTCCATAATTTCTCTCCCGTCTTTACTAGCTCTCGACTGACGCCGACACAGGTCATTATTTCCAACTTGACTTTGGGCAATGTGTTCATTCTCCTTGTCACTGCATTTCCAAGCAACATCATGGTTTTTGTTCCAAGGAGTCCTCCAACTATCCTGCAATGTAAAATTGAGTTCTTCATTCGCCTGGTGGCTCGAAGCACAAACATGTGCTCCATCTGTTTCCTGATCATCCATCAGTTTGTTACTCTTTTTCCTGTTCACTGGGGTAGGCTGATGCTCAGAGGAAGAACCCCTGATGTCCTGAGTTATTCTTGTTACAGTTGTTGGTTGTTCAGTGTCTTAAATAATGTCTACATTCCAATCAAAGTCACTGGTCCACAGAGCACAGGCAATGACACTAACAATAACAGCAAGTGGGTCTGCTCCACATTTGGATTCAGTGTAGGCCTTGTCATCTTACGTTTTTCCCATGATGCCACATTCATCAGCATCATGGTCTGGACCAGTGTCTCCATGGTGCTTCTCCTCCACAGACATCACCAGCGAAAACAGCACATCCTCACTTCCAACCAGAACCACAGAGTCCATGCTGAGACCAGAGCAGCCCACACCATCCTGATGCTGGTGGTCACATTTGTAAACTTTTATGTTCTAGACTGTTTTTGCAATTTGTTTCAGGTTTCTTTTGTGGACTCTCATATCTGGTTGAGGCATGTAGGTGAAGCTTTGACTGCAGGCTTCCCCACTATTTCTCCCTTCCTGTTGATCTTTAGGGATCCTAAGGATCCCTGGTCTGTGCTCTTCAACTGCTGAAAACCACAGTCAACATGACAAACAGAAGACAGCTTTACTAGCAGCCGTGCACACTCTATTAAGTAAAAGTTGTTTGAAAATCCTTCCTCATAAACAAGACATGTTGACTCACTGAACTTATCCCAGCACTGGGGAGACAGAGCCAGAGGATTGCAATGTAATCAATGGCATGTCAGGTTGTAGAGTGAGATCCAGGCCAACTTGTGATAAGGAGACCCAGTCTTACAGCTGCCTATATGCACCCTAAGAAAGAAGATAATAAATAAATGAGAGAAAGAAAAAAGAAAAAGAATGCCAGTCATCACATAAATATTCACCACTGCCTTAGGAGATCAATTGTTACTGTTGGTGTATTGTATTAGGTCACATGCAATCCATACTGCAGCCTATATATCCATATTCTTTTCATTCTTTTTAAAAATTTATTTATTTAGTATGTACACAGTGTTCCATCTGCATGTATGTCTGCACACCAGACGAGGGCACCAGATATCTTTATAGATGTTAGTGTGCCACCGTGTGGTTGCTGGGAATTTAACTCATGACCCCTGAAACGACAGCAAGGACATTTAATCTCTGAGCCATCTCTCCAGCCTCTATATCCATATACTTTGTTATTTTATCCTTTCCTGTCAGATGTCTATACATATTCCTGTTTATTGTTTGAACAGTTTATAGAAAATATCTCATAGAGATGATTCTAACAATCCATATATTAGTGTATAATTGTTATAGTGTGTAATTATAAATGCATGGTAATTGGCAGACATGAACAATAAGGCACCTGAACAATATTAACATGCCCTGCTTCTCTTGTGTCTTTATTACTCATATGTTTATCTTAAATGCTGGCATGTTGGGTAAGGAAAATGTTGTGCAATGATAGATTACTACTCACATATTTAGGTAAACATTCTTTGTCTCTCTCCCTAAAGAAATTTTGCTGGATGGATAAATATCCCTAAAGCTGTAGAAGCTTCATTTCTGGGATTTACTACATGAGATTAATTTGCATTTCATCATTGAAAATCAAAACAAAGCTCCTATATCCTAATAGACTCATTTATTTTTTCCTGTTTGTTTTGCCTTTCTCCTGATGGTATACTCTCTTGACTGATTTGAGCACAGTTTATCATCTTTAATATTACGGTTTTCAATTATTGTTGATTAATTATTTAGAAATACAGGTGAGCCACAAAACACTCACGTTCTGGTTAGAACAACTGTGGAGCACCTCACTGGATATATAAGAATGATATGATGAATCCATCTCATCTCCAATATGCCCTATACTGCTGTAGGATTCTCTTAGCATCCGCAACCATGAACACACAAGGAAGAGTACATCTCCATACCAAAGTCCAAATCTGAAGGTAATACGCACTGTATGGTATCAACTCATATGTTGGCTACATAGTGGTGTGTGTGTGTGTGTGTGTGTGTGTGTGTGTGTGTGTGTGTGTAACTGAAGTTTTCTGGTCCCACCCAGCTCCCTGGGGTCCCACAGTCCCACAGCCACTTACACACAAATGAACACACAGAGGCTTAACATTAATTAAAACTGCTTGGCCATTAGCTCAGGCCTACCACTGACTAGCTTCTACACTCAAACTCATCCCATTTCTGTTCATCTATATGTTGCCACATGTTCCTTGGTTTTACCTGTGTGCCCTTACATTCTGCTCCCTGGCAGGCCAGCTGGCGTCTCCTGAATCAGCCTTCCTCTTCCAGAATTCTCCTTCTGTGTTTTATCCTACCTACACTTCCTGCCTGGCTACTGGCCAATCAGCATTTTATTTATCAACCAATCAGAGCAACACATTCATAGCATACCGAAAGACACTCCCCCATTGTGTGTGTGTGTGTGTGTGTGTGTGTGTGTGTGTGTGTGTGTATGTGTGTAAACTTACTTTTGTCGAAGTATAAGGAAATTAGAAGATTCTCAGGTGGATAGGGCCCACACTGTCTATAGCAAAAATGTGAATCTTCTATCCAGAATACACATGTGCAACACACAGCTGGCTCTTCCTATAATCACTAGTCATCAGGAGAGAGTTATCATTTGCAGCCTTCTATTTTACAGTGAATTTAAAGCATTTTGTGTGGGCACTGTCAGGTGTGAGCTCACTGAGAAGCAGGCTCAGGAGAAGGGGTTTTGTCTACTTAGTTGAGGCACAACCCCTTTGGTTTCAACAGTCCTATAACATCCCCTCCTTGAATCAAGAAGGGTTATGACTCTGACAAACACCAATGTGAACAGCAAAACAGGCCCAGAAGAAAGACATTGTGACCTTCATAACAACTTAGGGGAAAACTGTTTCAAGGAGAGAGGTCTATTATCTATCTCTAGATATAATGATGTCTACAACAGAAACAATTAATGGGCTGCTCATCCACCTACAGGATAGAGGATAACATATGTCTAAAACTCCTCAACTGTTGCATCAAGATGACATTTTATCAGGGATTTTCCTTGTTTTTCTGTTGGATGTTGTCAACTTCAGTTGCATGATATTTTGCTTTGATTCATCTGCTATTTATCATCAATGGAGACCACAAGCATGTGGATGTGAGAACATTTCCTGGACTGTACAATGCAAAAATTTTTTTGAGTGACCTGTTTTATGTGGCGTTTTGAGGGGAACATACAACGCTTCATAATTGAATACTATGTATACTGGAGATATTAATTTATTGCTATAATATCACATCAAGTTTGGAGCCTACTTTCTTTTTAACTTAA
>CABHPP010001062.1:0-23829 GCA_902168425.1 Peromyscus attwateri | reverse complement strand
ATTTTAATGAATATGATGGTGTTGATGGTGAGGATGGAGATGGAGAAGATAATGATGAAGATGACAGGAATGGAAAGGATGATGGTGGTTATAATAATGGGGGAGTTAGCATGTGTTTCTTTCTCCTCAATATGGAGATTTACCTTGACTGTACATCAGTATATACATAAATAAATGTGCATTTAGTGTATACATAATACATGAATGAACATACATAGTATTTGATTCAGTAAAAGACAAAATAAATTTAGGTTTATTTAAACTGAGTATACTTAAATGTATAAAACACAAAATAATTATATATAATTTATAGATATATAAAAACATTTATGAACTTGACTGTATATGTGTGGTGTATATATAAATACAAATTATTTGCCTAATATGTGGATACTTCAGTCTTTTCAAGAATTGGGTTTTTCTATGTATTGTCTGTGGTATCTAGAGGGTAGAATTGTTTTAAAACTTAAGGTGATATATTGGATTAATCTTATCATTTGTGATGATCTTTCCTACTGTGAAATTTAATTATTCTTCTCTATTTTCTTCCACAAATTATTATGGTTACTCATAATTAGATTTTGAACCTCCGTGGAATGATGTGCTGATTTGGTCTCATTGATTGACTTACCAGTACCAGTTACATCAGCATATATAAAGCCTCTGTCTTTAAACTGTGTTTTGGGGCTGGAGAGATGGCTCAGTGGTTAAGAGCACTTGCAGGTCTCACACAATATCCAGGTTTGATTCCAAGGACCCTTATAGTGGCTCAAAATCATCTGTAACTCCAGTCCCAGGGCTTCTGACGCCCTCTTCTGGCCTCTCAGGACACTGCATATAAACATATGAAATTTAAAACAATAAAATAAATTCAAAAAAATGTTTAAGCTTTTCTTATTACATTTTATTTGCTGTGTGTGTGTGTGTGTGTGTGTGTGTGTGTGTGTGTGTGTATGAATATGCACACACCGTGGCACATGTTTGGAGGTCAGAGGACAAGTTTCAGGAGTCAGTTCTCTCTGTCCACTATGTGGGTCCCAGGGATTGAACTCAGATGATCTGCAGTAAGTGCCTCAACACATGGAGCCCTCTCAGAAATCCCCTTATCAATTTTCTAGCACTACCTACTTGATATGATACAGCCTCACATAGACTGTACCACTTCTGCATCTTTCTTTTAGACTGAATTTTCTATGTCTACTGCTCCTACAATATACTGCTTTACAAACACGGTTTCTCCATCAGTATGTATCTGTTAATATACCTGTGTGTATTCTATACATCTGATCCAGTGACTACTATTATCAATATGTGTACATGTCAGTGTAGTGCCCAATGTGGCCAGAGGAGGGCGACAGTTACCTCAAAGCCAGCTCCCTAACATAAGTACTAGGGTCAAACCCAGGTCCACTGCAAGAGCAGCCTGTGCTCTGTGGTACTCTTCTCTATTCTTTTGCTAAGAGCTATTCTGCTTGGAGTTAGATGGTTCTCATTCTGAAAACTGTGTTTGCATGATGAATAGTGATTCTGCAAAGTTATTCAACTCTTGGCTATTGAAGTTAGTGTACAAAGCAGCCACTTCCTTATGGCATTTTCAAACAGTCCTGGTTGACCCTCCCCGCATCCATCATCTCCCCATCTCCCTGCCCTTCATCCCTGCTTCACTTCCCCTCCCAGTGACTCCCCCTTTGCACTTTAATATCACACTGTCACACTTTTTATTATCCTTCTCATCATTTCCTTTACTCTCCCAATCCCCACCTTTGCTGGGCTCCTTTCAAGTTTCCTGGCAATGAGGCATACTCACCACACATAAATAAACTCACGTAAAAATTAGAAGCTACGATTGCATATGAAAGCAAGCAAGCCCCATTTATCCTGTGCCTTGCTTACATAACTTAACATATTTAGTTTACTTCGCTTCCCTGCAAGTTTCATAAATTCATGTTCTCTTTTAGAGTGACTATAATTCATTTGTGTAAATGCACCGCATTTCCATCATCCACTTATCAGTTGATGGACATCTAGGCTGGTTCCACTTCCTAGATATTGTGAACAGAGTGGGGATAAGCATGGGTGTAAATGTCTCTGTAATAGGATATAGGGTTTTGGGCCTATGCCCAAGAATGATGTAGCTGGGTCATGTGGTAGATCTATTTTCAGCTGCTTGCAAACCCCCACAGATTTAGACTGCTTCCTGGATGTGGTATCTAAAGTGACCCCTGATTTGCTGCTAAGGGCACAGCTCCAGGCTCACAAAAGTGTCAGCAGATTGCACAGTGCTAGAATTACTGCTTCTGACATGGATTCCATTCAGTCCTGTGAGGCCAGTTGTGGAGTGGAGAGTCATGGATCTGTGACCTCACAGTGCCTGGCTGGTGTCCCCAAGGGTCCCAGCAGAACTGTGGAAGTGAGTGATGTAATGTGGTTCTCTGATACCACACTAAGTCAGGTGACAGTCCCCGAGGTATATCCTGAATCTAGATATGGCCAAGGGGATCAGGAGCCATGTCCAGTATCACTGAAATTGAATTTTAAACTATAAAGGAAAGGCAAGCCTTAGGATGTGATTCCTCTTTCCCTTGCTTTTCACATGCTAGAACTGCAGACACACACCCATACCTGGTTATCTATATTTGTTATGATTGCGTAATCCATATCCTTGCCAGTTTACTTACTTACATATACAGCAGATTCTCTGTACAGTGGCAATATATTAGGCTTCTGTAGTGTCAGAGAATCCATGGGTATGTCAGAAAACAAGCCTGAGGGCCACGTACAGACAAGTGGACACTGAAATAACTCACAGAATCTGCTGGAGGAAATACGTACTTCTGTTGGTGTATACTGACAGAGCAAACAGTCCCAGGCTACATGTAGAAGAATGTAGGACCTGCAAAGCATATACTAGACTCAAGGTCACACAATGATGGTCCTGATAAAAGGACTTGTCCTCAGCATGGTTTTGGAGGATTGAAACAGTACTGTGTGTAGGGAAAAGGGGCTGGCTAAAGAAACCCACCCTGACCCTGGAGCCCAGAACTAGGGAAAGATGGCTCAGATCAGGGCAGAAAAAAACCACAGTTTGGCTCAGTCAGATCAGAGCCATCTCTGCCCCTGGACAACTGACTTGTGAAACCAACCAATCACAGAGCAGGACTGCAGAACCCTGGACCCCAAGTCAACCCCTGGTTGACTCCACACCCAGGACTTCCTTTGTAAACTGCCCTGCCTGGTCAGTTAGAAAAAAGGCTGTTCTCTCCACCCTGGTAGAGGCAGCTACTCTCCTGGACTCCTCCTTCCCAAATAAATTTCTTAATCAAAAGAGTTTTGGGTGTGAAGATCTTCATTCACTGGCATAGAGAAGATCCTTCCTGAGACGTCCCTCAGTGGACAGAGCAAGAGAGAGCTGAAAAAGTAACATTTTTCTCCAGAGCTGGAGAAGATTATTACATTTCTGCAGGGGTTTCCCCTTTTGCAGAGTGAAGCAAAAAAAGCAACATCTTAGGCCAGAGAAGCAGAGCTCTGCTAGGAAGTCCCCTTAAGTGGGGGTTGACCAAAGCTCAGCTGTAGTGGCTCTCTAGGAGAGGAGCAGGATTGCTATATCCTGTGGGGAGACCATCCTCCATCACACCAGGTATACCTTGACTTTCTCAAAAAGTAAGAATTCCCTTTCCTGATGAAGCAGTTCCAGGCCTGACTTTCCTGAGAAGTCAGAAAAATTTCCCTTCCAGGGTTGGGCTGCTTCTTTGCAGTTCCAGATGTCAGGGCTATGCTAAACAGCTCCAGATGTGTGAGACACCCTCAGGGCAGAGCTGTTGTTCTGAGCAGCTCAAAGTATCCTGGATACCTGGCCCTCCAGAGCTGAACTGTCTCCTTGCAGTTCTTGCCATCAGAGCTGTCCTAAACAGTTATAGGTGTCTGATACACCTTCAGGGCAGAGCTATTGTTCTGAGCAGCTTGAGTGGTCCAGGATACCTCACCCTCTAGGGCTGAACTGTCTCCTTGCAGCTTCAGCCATCAAGAGCTGTCATAAGCAGCTCCATGTGTTGCTTGACTCCCCAGGTAGTCAGGACACCTCTCCCCAGAGTTGCAAAACTCACATTTTGGTACCAAAATCTAGAACCAAACTAAGAGTTGTTGCAACCAATTTACTTACACTGTGCAATGTACATCACCCCACAGGTAATACTATAATTACATCCCTTGAATCACCTCCAAGCACACATTTTCATAACTAATATTGACATCAATTGCAAACATAGATTATCAAAAATAAAACATGCAAAATTTTTCTAACTTCTGCCCAGCTGTTCCTTAGTAACCACCAAAAGTGTTTGTGGTGATTGCTATGGGGATATAACCTGTTCCTCCTTGGAGGCAACCCAAACTCTAAGCAAGCAGATGCTGCCACTAAAAGATGACATTGTAATGGTCTTTCTGAGGGATATCAGGGCCAGACACCTGCCCTTTTATGAAAACTAGCATCCTGGACTCACCTGTATTGAAAACTTCCTGCACAGAGCTCTGTAGATACTATGTGAAAGGTGAGTACTTTGTTGAATTCTTCCTCAGGAAAATAGGTAGACACAGTGGTCTTCCTAGACAAGGGGTTCAGACCTGTATTTCTGCAGTGACTGAGTCAGGGGAAAGCCTTCACCCCTTAGGAGCCTCTCCATCTTGCTGTGACTGGGCAGGTGGAATTCTTGTCACTGTGTTCTTTTAATAGAATTCACACATCCCGCTGCACTTGACCAAGACTTCTGGATCCAACACCAAAAATTAGGATTGCTGCTTCTTAGAAGTCTTTAGAGTTTAACCAGAACATATTGATGCTTGCATTTTATCTCATAGAATCTTTTATTTCATTGGTTTCTACTGAGTTGAAAATTACATGTAGTGGGCAGGATGTGGTGGTCTCAACCTAAATCAGTTCCAGTACTCAAGAGGCAGAGACAAGAGGATCTCTCTGACCTGCTCTCCATCAACTGTGCAGCCTGCTTTCTTACAGCACCCTTGATGCAAGGGGTGGTACCACACACTCAGTTGGGCCCTCCCACATCATCAATTAACCAGAAAATTCGACTATGTGTTTTCCCACAAGGATCTAAAAAATTTGGACTTTGACTAAAGTAATTTCTAATGCAGGAATACTAATAAAGGTATAGAAGTTTCATTTCTTTGACTCTTCATGAGAAATTTTAGTTTTCAGCATTAAAATAAAAGCTGTGATACTAGTTTTCTATTTGATTTATTTTTCTTTCCTACTTACTCTTGTTCCTGACTGTATTTTACCCTTTTTAATATTTTAGTTTGAATTAATGGGGAGCTTATTAGTTATTTACTGTGATCTGACCAAGACTGACATTGTAGTTAAAATAACTATGGAACAGATGGGTGCAGTGGCAAAGACATTTAATCACAGCATTCAGGAGGCGGAGGCAGGCCTTCTATGTGAGGGAGACTCCAGCTGGGTTGATATAGTGAATTCCAGGCCAGCCAGGACTATTCAGTGAGGCTCTCAAAAATGAATCTACTATGCAAAACCTGAAAGAATATTTAAGAATGATATGATACACTCATAGGATTTTCAATATGCCACACATTCTTTTTGTGTGGTCTGAGTAGCAGCAAGTGCAAATTGAAGAAAAAGATCTTCTGAATCCACATCTAAAGTGTTACATGTTTCTACTTCCTCTCTAGGCTGCATAGTCATTTATATATCATTTTCATTATTTTTCTATTGCTGTGATATGCCATGACCAATGCTAATGATAAAGAAAGTGTTATTTTGGCTCATGGTCTTAGAGGATTGGAGTGTGTGATGGCAGAGTAAACTCTGAGAACTCACATCTTGATCCACACCAAAATGTCAAAGTGATTCACACTTGGAATGGCAGAAGTCTTTTGAAACCACAAAGCCTACCTCAAATGACACAGCTCCACCAACATGTCGGGACCTCATATACACAAGGAATCGGAGACCATGATAAATGAAGACCACAAGAGAATAGGAAGAAGCAAAGTACTAGAGAGGCCCACAGAAATCTACAAAGATACCCCCACAATAGACTGCTGGCAATGGTCGAGAGACAGCCCGAACTGACCCACTCTGGTGATGGGATGGCCAAACATCCTAATTGTCGTGCTAGAAACCCCATCCAATGACTGAGGGATCTGGAAGCAGAGATCCATGGCTAGGCCCCAGGCAGAGCTCCAGGAGTCCAATTAGCGAGAAAGAGGAGGGTCTATATGAGTGAGAATTGTTGAGACCAAGTTTGGATAAAGCACAGGGACAAATAGCCAAATGAATGGAAACACATGAACTATGAAACAGTGGCTGAGGGGCCCCCAACTGGATCAGGCCCTCTGAATGGGTGAGACAGTTGATTGGCTTGATCTGTTTGGGAGGCATCCAGACAGTGGGACCAGGTCCTGTGCTCATTGCATGAGTTGGCTGTTTGAAACCTAGGGCTTATGCAGGGTAGCTTGGCTCGGCCTGGGAGGAGGGGACTGGCCCTGCCTGGACTGAGTCTACCAGGTTGATCTCAGTCCTCAGGGGAGGCTTTGCCCTGGAGGAGGTGGGAATGGGGGATGGACTGGGGGGAAGGGGAGTGGGGGGAGAACAAGGGAATCTGTGGCTGATATGTAGAACTGAATGGTATTGTAAAATAAAATAAATAAAACATTTCCACCAACTGTGGACCAAGTTTTCAAGGAGACGAGCCTATGGCAGACATTCTCATTCAAACCAAAATGTACATAAAATGAATTTTCTTGAATCATGAGGAAAGTGGGGAATTCTCAGATGTTGAGAGGTCATAGGACCTCTCAGCTAAATAGTCTCAGTCATAGGGGTCAAATGAAAACTATTTAAGAGCCGAATGGATGGATGCTCTAGTGATCCCATCACCAGATTCGAAGGCTTTGACTAAAACACTTTAAAATATCTTCTGTATTTACTTCTCCTCCCTCCCTGCCTAGGATGTGTCAAGGTCCTGACTTTACCTCACCTCACCTCTCTTTCCATCTCCAGTCACGGACGTCCTTCCTCCTGACACCTGTGGCACAAGCAACTACTGATGTCCATCTGTAATTTATTCTACATGTCCATCTGGAGGGGTCCCCAACTCTCTTACCAAATGTTCTCCATCAGCTTTAAGAAGACAGATACACTCTGCCTCCAATGACAATTCTACTATGCCTCATACAGCTTCATAGAAACATGAAATATCGTCTCCAGAGGGAAGAGATGAGGATGGGAGAGCACATGTTGGTTATGGAATTTTCAGTGGAAAGACTCTAAAGAAAAACCAACATTTAATATCCTGTCTAGAAGCCAGGAATGCCCTTGGGCCACCTGGAAACATTCTCCTCTCCAGATGTCATAGATGCCAAAAATGGTTTTGATTTCTGACCTAGGATCTGCTTCTAAATGACTTCATGTTTACTTCTTCAGTGGGAAAATATTAGAGTGACATACAAGTTAATTAAAGGAAAAATAATGTATCTAAGACAGTGGAATGTCTGTCCTGATTGGAGATTCAACATTCAGGTCACATGGGTCAATCACTTTGTCAGGAGATTATGCCCCAAAGAGGAATGACCACCCCTAGGAAGGTGGGCTCACCCTAAGGCATGCTAAAGAGAGGGTCAAAGAAATTATCCCTGTGTTGAAATACTCTACTTTTCCTTCCCAGATTGCCTCCCTCTAGCAAGGCTCTTGCTGAGCACACCATGGTTCTCTGAATTATTCTTTCTGTCTCTGCTCTAAGCATGTTTACTCCACTGCTTGGCATTCTTTAGCCTATCACTAAAGCCCCACACCCCACCATGGGGCTGTCTGCCACTGTGTGAACAATTCCATGCTGGCTTAACTCAAGGTCATGGCTCTTTTCGACTGCCCTCCTTTCAGAAACTTTTGAGATTTATAGATTGCCTGTTCTGGTATGTTTTTCTTTTGAACTCTAAAAAAATCATCTTTCAGCTTCCCTTTGATGGCTTCTTAAAGGCTTTTATTAATGAAATTAAGAACCCCAGGAATGAAATCCCATTTTTCTTTTTCTACTGTGGTGCCAATAAAGAGATCACCTAACATTCTGGTGATAATGGCATACATACAGTCTCACATCTCTCCCTACCCCAAGGGGAACAATACAGGAAGAACTGAGGATAGAAAAAATAAACAAAGAATGACAGACAGTCATCACATAAATTCACAATTATCTTAGCATGTTTGTCCAGCCCTTCTGGCCTTTAGAGTCTCCAGTGAGAAGATAGGGCTAATTGTGATAAGTCTGCCTTTATATGTTATTTGGTCTTTTTTAAACCCCATCCCAACTTGATCTTTTTACCTTGCAGTTTTTAACATTCTTTCTTTGTTCAGAACATTTAGTTTTTTGATGATCAGGTAACAAGGGGTCTAGTCCATTTGGTGTTCTTTATGCTCCTTGTACCTTTGATATGCATGTCCTTCTGTAGGTTTGGGACATTTTCTTCTATGATTCTATTAAAAATATTTTCTGTGTCTTTGACCTGTGTTTCTTCCACTTTCTCTATTCCTATTATTTTTGTATCTGGTCTTTGTGTAGTGTCCCAGATTTTCTGGAAACCTACCTAAGACAATAAAACCTATGGCCTTATATTGGAGACTAAACAGTCATGTTATATAGGCAAATGACCTGGCCAAGGCATTATGCACCAAATGGGAAGGAACACCTCTGGAAAGATGGGCTGACCTTAAGTCATGCTGAAAGAGAGGTTTGGAAAAAATTTCACTTTGATGAAATATTGTACTTTTCTTTCCCATATTCCCACACCCTAGCACAGGCTCTTACATGCTGCTCTGAATTGTCCTTCTTTCTTTCTCTGCTCTAAGCATGATTGCCACAATGGTTTTTATTCTTCAGTATTTCTTCAAGCCCCACTCCCCACCATGGGGCTGTCTGCCACTGTGTGACTCATCTCTGTTCTGGCTTACCTCCATTTCTTGGCTCTTTCCCAACACCTGTTGGTTCACAGAGGGGAAAATACCAGACTCCTGATTAAATTTTGATGGTCTTCTTGAAGGACTTCATGCTGGCGTGATTTTCAAAGTGTGAAACTGTGCTGTGCAATATGCTCCACTGGAAATACATTCAACAAATCCCTTGATCTAAGCTGGAGTGCACCTCTCCACACCTGATGACAACACAAATTGAAAACTTAGATGCTCCAAAGGAAACCTGGGAAACTTTTTCTAACTTCTGACAGCTACTCCTTAGCATCCAACAAAGTCATAAACATTATCATTAACAAGGTAAAAATTGTGATTTGCCCTGAGGACCAATGTTTTTCCCTTCATTGGAGGTATCCCAAAGTCTCCATGGAAACACTGTCACTGACATGACAGATGACAAAGTAATGCACTCTCTCAGGGATGTTAGTCTGGTAAACAATCCTTTTATGAACACTGGTATCCTGTGTTCACTCCGGCATCTGCACAATGCTCTCCGGAAAATATTGGAGAGGTAAGTATTTCCTTGTACTTGTCTCAGGGAAGAGAAGATCTTAAAATGGAGAATAAATAAGAGCTTTGTTTCTTCAGTAAGTGTTCAGGAGCTGGCCTTCATCTCTGTGAGCATCTCTATCCTTGCTGTGGCTGGACAGGAGGGATTCTTGCAACTGTAGATGTCTGCTTACCATTCTCTTCTCCCTACTGCAGCTCTTCTGAAGCCAACATTAATGGTTAGGAGAGTTGCATTGTTCATCTCTTCTTTACCTAATGATGTCAATGATTTCTTCTTCCCAAGGAAATGTCTGTTTCACAACTTAACACTTAGTTGAAAATGACTTTTACTTGACATCTATGAACGGAATGGCTGATTTTTAACTGATGGATGGAGACTGACTCTTACTCTGGAAAACAATATACGAGGTAAGCTGCAGACTAAATAAGAGCTTTCAAAGACATGATTCAAAGACAAAAGTTTCCAAAGAACTGGTCTGTGCAAATGGTTTAACTGTGTTGGTGTATCACCACGGTTTTAGTGTGCATAAGGGAAGCTGGTCATGGCTCAGTTGCATCTCTAGTTTCTGCTTCCTTATTAAAATAGATAAGATACACAAAATTATGAATATATGAACTACTTTGGTACCTGGGGATTTTTCCATATATGTGTGTAAATTGAGTTCTTTATATATTTTGGAAATCAGCCCTCTGTGAGATGTGGAGTTTGCAAAGAACTTTCCCATTTTGTAGGCTGCTGTTTTGTCCTACTGAAAGTGCCCTTTGCCTTACAGAAGCTTTTCAGTTTCATGAGGTTCCATTTATTAATTGTTGATCTTAGTACCTGCACAATTGGTGTTATATTCATGAAGTGGTCTCCTGTTTAAATTGTTCAAGGCTGTTCCCCACTTTCTCTTCTATCAGGTTCAGGGTAGCTGGATTTATGTTGAGGTCTTTGATCCACTTGGACTTGAGTTTTGTACATGGTGATAGATATGGATCTATTTGCAATCTTCTACATGCAGACATCCAGTTAGATAAGCACCATTTGTTGAAGATACTTCCTTTTTTCCATTGTATAATTTTTGCTTCTTTGTCAAAAATCAGATGTCCTTAGGTGTATGGATTTATGTATGGGTCTTCAATTCCATTGATCAACCTTTCTGTTTTTTCCAATAACATATGGGTTTTATTACTATTGTTCAGTAGTACAGCTTGAAATCTGGGATGGTGATACCTCTGGAAGTTCTTTTATTGTACATGATTCTTTTAGCCATCCGGTGTTTTTAGTTTTCCATATGTAGTTGAGTATTGTTCTTTCGAGGTCTGTAAAAGATTGTGTTAGAATTTTAATGGAGATTACATTGAATCTGTATATTGCTTTTGGTAGGAGGGCTATTTTTGCTATGTTAATTCTACCAATGCATGAGCATGTTAGATATTTTCATTTTCTGATATCTTCTCCAATATTCTTCTTCAAACACTTGAAGTTCTTGTCATACAGGTCTTTCACTTGCTTGGTTAGAGTTACACCAAGATATGTTATACTATTTGTGTCTCTTGTGAAGGGTGTGGTTTTCTTGATTTCTTTCTCAACCCAATTATTATTTGTATATAGGAGGGCTACTGATATTTTTGAGTTAGTTTGTATCCAATTACTTCATATAAGGTGTTTATATGCCAAAGGCGTTCCCTTGTAGAAATTTGTGGTTGCTTATGTACATAAGGATGTACATGTATAAATTGAGGTTCATATTTGTGATCAGAAAACTGGTTACTTTTTTGAAATATTTTGTATTCTATCACTTTGATGATCTGTATACAATTTTCTCAAAAGCTGATGGGTTCTTTTTTTGCAACTTAATCTACTTACATGGTTTTCTGAATTATAAATTTGTGTTCTTGTCATTTTAAAGATGTAGTAATTTTACTTTATGCATCTAGTGTTATAACTGCCTGTATGTCTGGCACCACATTTGTGAAGTGCCATAAAAACCATGGAAAGGCATTCAATTTGGGAAACTGATGTTACAGATGAACATTAATGACCATGTGGGTGCTGGATTTGAACATGAGTCTTGTGAAGAGCCATCTCTCCAACCTCCAATTTTTATTTCTTAATACATTTTATCTTTGAGGGAAAATGTAGCATTCAAAAAATAAAAAAAATGTGTTGCCATGTTCACTGTTCATATGTTTATATGCCATAATGTTTTACAATGGGTATGATGTTGACCAAGAATGATCTGGTTGTGTCACTGATACATTTCCACCAAGGTGAGGGAAAGGACATAAAGTACAAAATAATACTCTGAGTTGTCTATGCAGTGTTCTCTAGTACTGTGATACTGTAGTATCTCCCTCCATAGAAGAAGTAAAGACTCAAATCATTCTAATGCTCAGACGATTGAGAAATGTTTTGTTTTGTTTTGTTTTTTACTTTGTAGACCAGGCTGGCCTCAAACTCACAGAGATCCGCCTGCCTCTGCCACCCAAGTGCTGGGATTAAAGGCGTGCACCAAAACTGCCAGGCTGAGAGGTGTTTTGAAGACGGCAGTGTTCCTCCTGGTCATCACTCCAGGCTGCACAGAAGTCCTCTCCATGACTTCTCAGAGTAAAGCTCTGAAAACCATTGAGGAATTGGCTCTCCAGACTCTCCTGCTTTTCCAGGTTGTAATTGGGACTCTGCTCAACATTTTTCTGTTTTTCCACAATTTCTCTCCCATCTTTATTGGCTCTCGACAGAGGACCACGCAGGTCATTGTCACCAACTTGTCTGTGGCCAATGTGTTCATTCTCCTCATCACTGCATTTCCAAACAAGATGATGGTTTTTGTTCCCAGGAGTCCTCCAACTAACCTGAAATGCAAAATTGAGTACTTCATTCGCCTGGTGGCTCGAAGCACAAACATGTGCTCCACCTGTGTTCTGAGCATCCATCAGTTTCTCACTCTTGCTCCTGGTCACTGGGGTAGGCTGAAGCCTCAAGGAAGAACCCCTGATGTCCTGAGTTATTCTTGTTACAGTTGTTGGTTGTTCAGTGTCTTAAATAATGTCTACATTCCAATCAAAGTCAGTGGTCCACAGAGCACAGGCAATGACACTAACAAAAACAGCAAGTGGGTCTGCTCCACATCTGGATTCAGTGTAGGCATGGCCATCTTGCGTTTTGCCCATGATGCCACATTCATCAGCATCATGGTCTGGACCAGTGCCTCCATGGTGCTTCTCCTCCATA
Source organism: Peromyscus attwateri (assembly GCA_902168425.1). NCBI lineage: Eukaryota > Metazoa > Chordata > Mammalia > Rodentia > Cricetidae > Peromyscus > Peromyscus attwateri. The sequence continues at coordinate 11,104 of CABHPP010001062.1, read as the reverse complement.
GACATCACCAGCGAACACAGCACATCCTCACTTCCAACCAGAACCACAGAGTCCATGCTGAGACCAGAGCAGCCCACACCATTCTGATGCTGGTGGTCACCTTTGTAAGCTTTTATGTTCTAGATTGTATTTGCAACTTGTTTCATGGCTCTTTTGTGGACTCTCGTCTCTGGTTGAGGCGTGTAAATGAAGTTTTGACTGCAGGCTTCCCCACTATTTCTCCCTTCCTGTTGATCTTTAGGGATCCTAAGGATCCTTGTTCTGTGCTTTTCAACTGCTGAAAACCACAGTCAACATGACAAATGTAGAAGACAGCTTTACTCGCAGCTGTACACACTCTATTAAGTAAAAGTTGTTTGACAATCCTTCCTCAAAAACCAGGCATGTTGACTCACTGAACTTATCCCAGCACTGGGGAGACTGAGCCAGAGGATTGCAATGTAGTCAATGGTATGCCAGGCTGTAGAGTGAGCTCCAGGCCAACTTGTGATAAGGAGAACCAGTCTCACAATACTGTATCTGCACCGAAAGAGAGAAAGGAGATAAGTTAACAAATGAGAGAGAGAGGATAATGAAAAAGAACACCAGTCATCCTATAAATATTCACAATAGTCCTAGGAAATTATGTGTTCATATATTGTATTAGAGCAATGCAATCCATACTGCATACTGTGCATCCATATCTTTTTTCTTTTTTTTTTAAAAAATTCTTTACTTATTATGTGCACAGTATTACTTTTGCGTGTATGTCTGCTCACCAGAAGAGGTTACCAGACCTAATTATAGATAGTTGTGAGCCACCATGTGGTTTCTGGGAATTGAACTCAGGACCTCTGAAATTGCAGTCAGTGCTCTTAACCTCTAAGCCATCTCTCCAACCCCTATATCCATATTCTTGTTCATTTTCCCTTATCAGCCATATGTCCAAACATATTTATATTTGCTGTTTGAACAGTTTATATAGATGAGGCTAACAACCCATATGTATTGGCATATAATTTTTAATTGGCAGACATGAATTTTACAGTTGAAAATAGTGATGTGTGCTTGTCCTAGAGTCTAGGACCTAGACCCATATAAGGCACCCAAACAATATTAACATGCCCTGCTTCTTTTTTGTGTCTTCGCTGAACATATGTTTATCTTAAATGCTGGCATGTTGGGTAGGAAAATGTGCAATGATAGATTGTTACTCACATATCTAGGTAAACTTTCTTTATCTCTCACTAAAGAACTTTTTCTAGATGGACAAATATCCATAAAACTCTAGAAGCTTCATTTCTGGGATTCATCCCATGAAATTTTACTTTTCATCATTGAAAATCAAAACAAAACTCCTAGTTGCCTGATAGACTCATTTGTTTTTTTCCTCTTTATTTTGCCTGTGTCCTATGGTATACTCTGTTGCTCAATATGGGCACAGATTATAAGTTTTAATATTACAGTTTTTAGTTAATGGTGGGTATTCATTTAGGAATAAAGGGTGAACCACAAAATAATCATATTCTGGTTAGAACAATTGTGGTATACGTCACAGAATATATAAGATTATACAATAAATCTATCTCACCTTAAGTATGCCATACACTGTCGTAGGATTCTCTCAGCAGCAGCAACCATGAACAGACAAGGAAGAGCACATCTCCATACCAAAGTCCAAATCTGAAGGTAATATGCACTGCAGGGTATTGATTCATTTGTTGGCTACATAGTGATTATATATAGTTGTGCGTGTGTGTGTGTGTGTGTGTGTGTGTGTGTGTGTGTGTGTAAACTTACTTTTGATAAAGCATGAGGAAATTAGATATTCTCAGGTGTGTAGGATCCAACCTGTCATTCTCATGTAAATCTTCTGTCCAGAATAATACACATGTACAGCACACACAGCTGGTTCCTTCTATCATCACCTAGAAAGAGTCATGATTTGCAGCCGGCCACTTTACAGAGGATCTAAAGACTTTTGTGTATGTACTGCCAGGTGCTCTGTGAGCTCACTGAGAAGCAGACTCACGAGATGGGGTTGGGTCTACTCAGTTGAGGCACAAACACTTTGTTTCAACAGTCCTCTAACATTCTTTCCCTGAGTCAGGATGGGCTCTGACTCTGTGACAAGCACCAATATGAACAGCAAAACAGGCCAAGGGGAAAGGCATCCTGTCCTTCATAACCACTGAGGGGAAAACTGTTCCAAAGAGAGGGGTCTATTGTATATCTCTACATATAATGTCTACAATAGAAACAGTTATGGGCTGCTCATTCACCTACAGGATAGAGGGGACATATGTCTAAAACTCCTCAGCCATTGCCTCAAGATGACATTTTATCAGGGCTTTTCCTTGTTTTTCTGTTGGATGTTGTCAACATCAATTGGTTGATATTTTGCTTTGATCTATCTGCTATTCATCCTCAAAGGAGACCATAGGCATGCAGATGTGAGAACATTTCCTGGACTGTACAATGCAGAAAATATTGTAGAGTGACCTGTTGTATATGGTGTTTGCAGGGGAATATACAGAGCTTCATATCTGAACATTAGGTATACTGGAGATATTAATATATTGTTATGACATTACACATATAGTTTGGAGCCAACTTTCCTTTTAACTTAATTCACTATTTTGTGATTTCATCATATGATGAAAGGAAAAATCAAAAAGGAAACAGGACACAGGAAAAGATATTGTTGAAAAGGTGTGAAAATTAAAATATTTGTAGCAAAAAATGTGTATAAGGTTAACATGGCTGATCATTTCCCAGTATCAGCAAGACAGTGTGCAAGCCTGACCAAGTTATGAAGGTCTGAGTAAGTTATGAATGGGAGTGAAAGGTGAGATGTCGATATGTCATCTGGGATCATATCTTTGTAATGTCAAAGTTCCATACATTGAATTAAAATGGGATTCTCTCCAAGTATTGGTCTTTCCTTGGTAAGTTTTTCAAGTACTACCTTAAAAGAACAAAATATTTGTCCATTTGGTATGTATTTGAATGGATTGGGCTTTATTAGGTTTTATTTTCCACCTCTGTCTAAATATTGCCCAGTGGTTATTAATACCAGCCTAGGAGAGATGACTGAGTGGTTAAGAGTGCTTGTTCCTCTTATAGAGAACCCAAGGTTGGTCCACAGCACCTACACGTGGCTCACAGATATCTGTGGTTCAGGTTCCAGGGGATTCAATGCCCTCTGCTGACCACTCAGGGTATCAGGATGCATGGGGTACACATACAAATATCCAAGTAAACATTCATACATACAAAATAAAATATAACTGTTTTCATTTGTTTCCTTTGATTGAAAGTAGACTCTGTTCTCATACAATATATCCTGATGACAGTTTCCCCTCCTTCTATTTCACCCAGTTTCCCCCACCCCACCCCACCCCCACTCTAGATGCACTCTTTCTGTCTCTCACAAGAAAAGAATGGTCTTTTTAGAGATGACAACCAATTGTGACAAAACATAATATACTAAGAGAAAACAAAACCAATCATATTTTGACTGGACAAGGCATCCCCAAAGAAAGAAAAGATCCCCAAAAGAAGGCACAGGAATCAGAGCTCCACTCATTCCCACACTCAGGAGTCCCACAGAAATACTAAGCTGAAGGCAGTAATGTATGTGCAGAGGACATGGTGCAGACTCCTGCAGGCCCTGTGCTTGCTGCTTCTGTCTCTGTGAGCTCACATGCACCCTGCTCAGTTAATTCAGTGTGCCTTGATCTCCTGGTTTCCTCCATCCCCTCCGACTCTTACACTCTTTCTGCCTCCTCTTCTGTAGTGTTCCCTGAGCTCTGAGAGGAGGGTTTTGATGGAGACATCCCATGTAGAGCTTGGCATTCCAAATGTTGTGAGTCTTGTGAATCCTCAAATCCCAACAGAGTGACACACCTCTTCCAACGAGGCCACACCTCTTCTACCTTCTCAAAGTGTTCCACTAACTGGGGAACAAGAATTCAAACATATGAGTCTACAGGGTCCCATCTCATTCAAACCTCCAATATCTAAACCTAATCTTTCTACAACATGAAGAAATCAAGCAATTCTCAGATGTTGAGTCCAGCCACTGAAGTCCAGCTAAAGGAAAATGATTGAGGAGGGTAATGAATGATTTTGTGATCCCATCACAAATAGGCTTTGATGAGGATGCTGAAAAACTCTGATGTTGGTTCTCCTAGTTCCCTGCCTAGGATGCTCCACTGCAATAACTCCTGGTGTTACTTCACTCTCACATCTCCTCCCAGGCTCCAGTCAAGGATCTTTTCCCTCCCTCTCCCTGTAACACAAATGGAACTTCAGTGTCCTTCTGTGATTTAGTAGACAGTTCTTTCTGAGGGGTCCCCCTTCCCTCATAGCCAATGTCCCACATCAGTTATAAGGAACAATAGGATCCTTCTCCCAAAGAACACATAGAAGTTGGGGAGTTAATTTCAGAGTAGTCATGGTCTTTCATGGTTTGCCCATGACTCCTCTTTGTAAACGTCATGGTGTATACCAGTGTCACCATGGTGCTTCTCCTGCACAGACACTGCCAGACAGTGTGGCAATACACACCTCAAATGAGAACCAATTCACACCTATTCAGAGGGGGAAGATAAGAACAGGGGGACACATATTGACTATACAATTCAGACTAATGAGAAGGCAAAGTTAAATAACCAGTTTCTTTCTTGGCTAAAACCAGCAGTGTCTGTGGACCTCTGAGCACCATCACCCTCTCCAGATATCAGAGATGCCAGAAATGGCTGAGATCTCTGTTTCCTCAATGATTTTGGGTTTCCGCTTCAGAGGGGAAGATATTCTAGTAACAGTGAAGTCTATTAAGGGTACATCTGGTCAAGGTTAGCAAATAGAATCTCTGGCCTAATTCAACATTAAAGTTACATGGGTCCATCACCTTCCTGAGGTATTCTGACTCACGAAGGAAGTGCCACCTTATGAAGTTGGGCTCACCTTAAGCCATGCTAAAGAGAAGTTAGAAAAATTATCCCCCTGATGAAATCCTCTACTTTTCCAGATTCCCTGCCTAGCACAGGCTTTTACAAGAGCACAGCCAAGCTGTTCTGAATCACTTTTCTCTCTATCTCTGCTCTAAGCAATCTTGCCCTGAGATTGTCTTTCCCCACCCACTCAAGTCCCACTAGGTGGCTGTCTTCCATTGTGTGACTGAATTCCATGCTGGCTTAACTGGAGTTCGTGGCTCTTCTCCATGACATGTCTATTCCCCTCCTGTGCGAAGCCTCTGAGATTTACAGTGTGACTTTACTTTTCAACTTGAATAAACTCATCCTTCAGCCTCTATTTGATGTATTTTTAAATCCCTTTGTTAACAACACTAAGAACTCTAAAAGGAACCTCCAATTCCCTTTTATAAACTAGCGATGTTAAAGAAACCACCCAAATATACACATTAAATAAGTAAATGTAATTTTTAAGAATCAAATATTACTGAAAGCATCCTGCAGACTCCTTTGCTTCTCCCTCTTCATCTGTGGTTCCCACTCTCTGCTGCTGCATGTCCTCTCATGATTTGTGAGGGAGGCATCACCAAACTGATTCAATCCCCCCAAGATTACTGTAGACAACACATCCTGCTTTGGAATTGCTATTGAAGTTATGGTTCAGATGTCCCAGCATCCTACACTTGTTGTGGAAACTGTTTTCAAATAATCATTAGTATATTCCTTGGAGATTTTAGAAGACAAACATGCCTGATGATCACCATCTTGGTCAACTTTGATGATTGTGTCCTACAGTCTAATTTTTCCTTAATTATCATCAATCAGTCTTACCACATAAAGAAATATTGTTCAGACTCACTACTGCTCATGCCTTTCAAATCTTTAGTACTTTATTTATTGACTGTGTGTGTATGTGTGGTAATATATTGTGTACCCTAAAAAAATTTGCCTGAAGATCAGAGAACAGAACAAGCCACTGGATTAAACATAGAAGCCAGGCAGTGATGGCACACACCTTTAATCCCAGCGCTTGAGAATCTCAGGCCTTTAATCCCAGCACTAGGAAGGAAGTGATATGTCTTGGTGGAGAAAGGTATGTAAGGCATGAGGAGATAGGAACTAAAGTTTTTTCATCTGAAAAGTCCCTTTTGGCTGAGGACTCAGAGACAGTCAGAGGATTCATGAAGTTGGTGAGGTGAGATGTGGCAGTAGCTTGTTCCTTTGTCTCTCTGATCTATCAGCATTTACCCCAAGACCTGGCTCCAGGTTTTTATTACAAGACCATTTTAGAATTTGAGCAATATGTATGTGGGTTTGTCTATGTGTTTGTGTGTGTGTGTGTGTGTGTGTGTGTGTGTGTGTGTGTGTGCAGACACATGTGCAAGGCAAGCCATGTCGTGGTCACTGAAAAACTTGATGAAAATTACCTTGTAGGCATGGTCTTTAGTGGCTACGGGGGATGAGTCACACTTTGGAGGGTTTTCTGAGGGCAGGGTCTACAGAGAGGGACTAGTTTAGTGGGGCCCAACTAAACACCTGAAGGAATCGGTTCCCCCCTTAAACCATATAATTCAAATTGTCCAACCAAAGTCCTCAGGTTTTAAACCTTATGGTTGTTCTGAGTTTTTTCTGTGACTCTTGATGGTTCCTAATGTCTTAAATAATATTTCATTCCAAGGAAAGTCACCCATCCATAGCCCAACTCAATGACACTGACTCTAAAAGCAAGCACATCTGCTCCCCTCTAGATTCAGTGGAGATGTGGTCTTTCGTGGTTTGTCCGTGACTCCCCTTTGTCAGCATCAGTCTAGACCAGTGTCGCCATGTTGCTTCTTCTGCACAGAAATGGCCAGAGAGTGTGGTACTTCATATCTCAAGTGAGAACCAAATCACATCTCATGTGAGACCCATATCACACCCACTGAAACCATCCTGATGTGCGGTCACATTTGCAAGCTTTACCTTGCAGACTGTGTTTGTAATTCTCTTCACATTTCTTAAGTGAACTCTCATCTCTGGTTGAGGCATGACAATGAGGTTTTGTCTGCAAGCTCCCCACCATTTCTCCCTTACTTTTGATATTTAGGGATCAAGAGGATCCTTGTTCTGTGATCTTCAGCTTCTGAGAACCACAGTCCATGGGACAAACACACAAGACAGCTTCACTGTGACTACAAAATATTCAGTAATCATGGGTTGAAAATGCTTTTGTACTATGAAGGCATTTTAGCTCACTTTGTAATCTCAGCACAGCAAGGCTGAGGCAAGAGGATTGTCATAAAATCCATGATTTAGATCCAGGTCAAGCTGTCTTAAGGAAGACCCAGCCTCACAGCTATTCTCCACATGGTTTGAACACATTTTATCTCTGTATAGATATGGCAGATGATTTATAGTTATTGTGACATAATTTTCAATGAGCAGATCTAAAGTTTACTACATGAAAGTGAGGTAAACACTGGTTATAGACAGATATCATAGAAATGTCATCATGTTCTACCCCTTGCTAGCTGCTAGGGGCCTTCAGGGCAGCAGGCTCTGGATGGCAGGGGCATGTCGGAGGCCAGGGTTGGGGTCCACTGTCCTGTGTCCTGCAACCAACACTTCCAGAGTGCTACCTTTCAGTCTCCCAGTTACTACAATCCTGACTACAAAGCCTTAAAGACCCATTAAAATTCCTTTTTTCTATTATTCTACTAACTCTTCTCTTTTATTTCAGAATCAATAGGATGCCCAGCAGGGAAGGTTAAAAACTCATAGGCAAATATCCCTCTCAGGAGGAGTTTTCATTTGAAAGCTGAGTTGTTAAAAGTTGGTCTATTTGTCTGTTAGTGCATTCTGCTTTGTTCATAAATGTCATTTAAACATGTCATGAAGACAAAGATGGGTTAAATATTTTATCTCTGTCACCCTTATTGCCTTTCAAGTCACCATGTGGCTAACCCATTTTGGCAGGACCTCAAAAAAAATACCTCTGAGACCTCTGGCCACTAGATTCAGGTTCACAAAAGTTTATTATCCTTTTGATAAAGATATCAATAAAGGTAGTTTTTGCTGCTGTTCTATCTTACTAAAAGGTGTTTCTAGAGTTGGGTTCTCACTCTCCCCTTCCCTAGAGTCATGCATGGTCTAAAGTCTCTCTCTGGGAGACTGTAACTGTTCCCTGAGACAGAGCCTGCCAGCACCCAACTGGACTAAGAGGTGAGTCTTTACCCTCATACCTGAATGCCCCAGACCCTAGATTTTGGGACCAGGAGAACAACCCTGTGCCCCTACACCCCCACCCATTGCAGTTCCAGTTTCAGGCCAGTTGGCAGGCAGACTTCCTGCACACAGGACAGAATACTACCATCCCCCATTAGACCCTGTAACCCAAGCCATACGTCCCCCAAATCCCACCCACCCTCAGAGACTGCAACTGTTCCCTGAGACAGAGCCTGCCAGCACCCAACTGGACTAAGAGGCCAGTTGGCAGGCAGACCTCCTGCAGACAGGTCAGATTACCATCATTTACCACACAGTAAGACTGCAGCTACTCCCAGAGACAGAGCCCACTAGTGCCAGTTGGACTAAGAACTGCTCCCTAAGACAAAAAGTCCATCAGCATTGACTAGACCAAGAGCTCCCACTGGATCAAGAGTATCAATCAGACCAAGAGAGGCTCCCTCAGACACAGAAACCACTTGTACCAAGTGGAGAAAGAGATGGGTAGATGTCAGTACAAAAATACAGTCAATAACATAAAAACCAATATGGCTCCATCAGAACCTATATTAGCAAGACCTGAACATCCCAACACAGAAGAAACAGAAGATATCTACCATACAAATGACTTTAAGAAGATATTAGAGATCTTAAAAGAGGAAATGAAAAATTCCCTTAAAGAAATTGAGGAAAAGTAAAAAAAAAAATGGGAAGAAATCAGTAAATCCCTTGAAAGCCAAGAGAAAGCAATTAAACAAGTGAGGGAAACGGTTCAAGATTTCAAAACTGAAATGGAGTCAATAAAGAAGACACAAACGGAGGTAATGCTGGAAGTGGAAAATCTGAGGAAATGAACAGGAACTACAGATGCAAGTATAACCAACAGAATGCAAGAGATGGAAGAGCAGATCTCTGGCATTGAAGATACGGTAGAAGAAATAGATTCATCAGTCAAAGAAAACACTAAAGCCAACAAAGTCATGACCCAAAATGTCCAGGAAATTTGGGACACCATGTAAAGACCAAACCTAAGAATAATAGGGATAGAAGAAGAATACCAACTCAAAGGCATAGAAAGTATATTCAACAAAATTATAGAAGAAAACTTTCCCAACCTAAAGAAGGAAATGCCTATAAAAATACAAGAAGGTTACAGAACACCAAATAGATTGGATCCAAAAAAAAGTTCCCTCACCACATAATAATCAAACCACTAAACATACAGAACAAAGAAAAAATATTAAGAGCTGCAAAGGAAAAAGGCCAAGTAACATATTAAAGACAGACCCATAAGAATAACACCTGACTTCAGTGAAGACTCTAAAAGCCAGAAGGTCCTGGACAGACATTATGCAGACACTAAGAGACCATGGACGTCAACCCAGACTATAATACCCAGCAAAACTCTCAATCAACATAGATGGAGTAAACAAAATATTCCATGATAAAACCAGATTTAAACAATACCTCTCCACAAACCCATCCCTACCGAAAGCACTTGAAGGCAAAATCCAACCTAAGGAAGTTAGATACCCACATGAAAACACAGGCAAAAGATAGTCCCAATACTCTTCAAATTGTTCCACACCATAGAAACAGAAGGAATATTACCAAATTCTTTTTATGAGACTACAGTTACCATGATACCCAAACCACACAAAGATGCAACAAAGAAAGAGAATTACAGACCAATCTCCCTCTTGAACATTGATGCAAAAATACTCAATAAAACACTGGCTAACCGAATCCAGGAACACATCAAAAAATTATCCACCATGACCAAGTAGGCTTCATCCCAGGAATGCAAGGTGGTTCAACATACGAAAATCTGTCAATGTAATACATCATATAAACAAACTGAAAGAAAAAAAAACATGATCATCTCATTGTATGCTGAAAAAGCCTTTGACAAAATCCAACACGCATTCCTGATAAAGATTCCAGAGAGATCAGGAATACAAGGAACATACCTAAACATAATAAAGGCAAATTACAGCAAGCCAACAGCCAACATCAAAGTAAATGGAGAGAAACTCAAAATGATTCCACTAAAATCAGGAACAAGACAAGGCTGTCCACTCTCCCCATACTTATTCAACATAGTACTTGAAGTTCTAGCTAGAGCAATAAGACAACATAAGGAGATCAAGGGGATACAAATTGGAAAGTTAGAAGTCAAACTTTCATTATTTGCAGATGATATGATAGTACACCCAAAAATTTTACCAGGGAACACTTACAGCTGATAAACTCCTTCAGTAAGGTGGCAGGATACAAGATTAATTCAAAAAAAAATCAGTAGCCCTCTGATATACAAATGAAAAAGGGGCTGAGAAAGAAATCAGAGAAACATCACCCTTTACAATAGCCACAAATGATATAAAATACCTTGGGGTAACTCTAATTAAGCAAGTGAAAGACCTGTATGATAAGAACTTTAAGTCTCTGAAGAAAGAAATTGAAGAAGATATCAGAAAATGGAAAGATCTCCCATGCTCATGGATAGATATAATCAACATAGTAAAAATGGCCATCTTACCAAAAACAATCTACAGATTCAATGCAATCCCCATCAAAATCCCAACACAATTCTTCACAGACTTAGAAAGAAAAATACTTAACTTTATATGGAAAAAAAAAACCTAGGATAGCTAACAGAATTCTGTATAATAAAGCAACCTCTGGAGTCATCATGATCCCTGACCTCAAGCTCTTCTATAGAGCTATAATAATACAAACAGCTTGGTACTGGCATAAAAACTGACATATGGACCAATGGAACAGAAATGAAGACCCTGACATTAATCCATACATGTATGAACACCTTATTTTGGACAAAGAAGCCAAAACTGTACAATGGAAAAAACAAAGCATCTCCAACAAATGGTGCTGCCATAACTGGATGTGAACATGTAGAAGATTGCAAACAGATCCATATCTGT
>CABHPP010001061.1:0-26377 GCA_902168425.1 Peromyscus attwateri | reverse complement strand
TGCGCTCGCGCTCTCTCTCTCTCTTTCTCTCTCTCTCTCTCTCTCTCTCTCTCTCTCTCTCTCTCTCTCTCTCTCTCCCTCTCCCTCCCTCCACATGAGACAGGACCTCACCTTTTGTAGCCCAGGCTGGGATTACAGAAATGTAGCACCTCACCAGGCAGACAATAGGTATCCTTCTGGCTCAAAGGGGTGGGCCTTTTTGAGGACTTGAAAACCTAGGCTATAGTAATTTCAAGAGACCTTCTCTATAACTTCCTACAATGTCTGAGTTTTTTGTTTTGTTTTGTTTTGTTTTGTTTTTCGAGACAGGGTTTCTCTGTGTAACTTTGCGCCTTTCCTGGAACTCGATTTGTAGACCAGGCTGGCCTTGAACTCACAGAGATCCGCCTGGCTCTGCCTCCCGAGCGCTGGGATTAAAGGCATGTGCCACTACCGCCTGGCCATGTCTGAGGTTTGTGAGGCTGTCCTGGAACTCACTCTGTAGCCCAGCTAGTTTTGAACTCAAGAGATCCACCTGCCTCTGCCTCCTGAGTGCTGAGATTAAAGGTGTGCCACCATGCTGGGCTCTGAATAATTCTTGATCTTTGTTTTACTTGAAAATTGAGGGATTTCTAGTTCTATGTCTGAAGTAAGCCATTTTCAGTGTTTTGGAGGGAAGAGCCTGTCCAAGTGACAGCTCCATGTGTGGAGATCTGCAGCTTCTAGTGGGCTGCACTGCTTCCTTGTCTTGAGGAATCTCCTCCACATTGCCTAGCAGTTAATGACTCTCAGATGTGTTCCTTATCAAGTCAAGGCTGCTCATCTGTTCTGCCCTCCCCTTTCTCCTCAGTGCATCTAGGACTATTAATTCAGAAGCAGGCCGGAGGCACACACCTTTAGGGCCAGCATTCAGGAAGCAGAGACAGGAAGATCTCTGTGAGTTGATGCCAGCCAGGTCTACACAGCCAGTTTAAGGTCAGCCAGGACTGCAGTGAGACCCTGTCTCAAAACAACAAATGGAAACATTGCAATTGGATTAGAGGGGAAAAAAACCTACTGTGTTAAACATATCATTAGGCTTAGGTATATTTAAAGTATCCACAAGCCATCAGGAGGTAGCTGCTAAAACTCAAAATCCTAAACCACTTTGTGCAGCTGTGATAAGTGGCATTTTAAAACCTGTGAATGTGTCGGGTGTGGTGGCCCACGCCTTTGATCGCAGCACTCAGGAGACAGAGACAGGTGGATCTCTGTGAGTTTGAGGCCAGCCTGGTCTACAAAAAGAGTTCCAGCTGGTCGGTGATGGCACATGCCTTTAATCCCAACACTTGGTAGGCAGAAGCAGGCAGATCTCTGTGAGTTCAAGGCCAGCCTGGTCTACAGAGTGAGTTCCAGGACATCCAGGGCTGTTACACAGAGAAACCCTGTCTCAAAAAAGAAAAAGAAAAAAAAAAAAAAGAGTTAGTTCCTGGACAGCCAGAGCTACACAGAGAAATCCTGTCTCAAAAAAAAAAAAAAAAAAAAGAAAGAAAGAAAGAAAAAACAAAACAAAACAAAACGGAATGTAGCCACAGCCGCTATCTATTATCTATTTAGGAGACTAGAAACGGGAGCCATGCAGAGAGCGGGAGAAAAGGACGGAAATGTCATCAGACTAAACTCATGAGCACTTAAAGTAACAGCGCAAGGTTAGTCCATAATGAAAAAGTGGCTTCAAAAGCAAACTCTTGGATCAAGGAGACGGCTCAGGCGTTAAAGTAACCGGCCACATCTGATGACTGGAGCACTATCCTTGGGACCCTTATGGTTGGAAGGCGAAAACTGAGAACTGACTCCTGGAGGTTGTCCTGTGCACAGGCAAGCGTGTGCACACACACATGCCAATTGATAAAAACATAATAAAACTACCATTTTCATCTGAAAAGCAAAACATAATGAAGACCTTGGACAGGGCACAGTAGTACATGCCGCCAGTAAGCCGGAGGATCAGTCCAAGGTCCTCCCAGGCTAACTGAGACTGTGTCCAGATAAATAATAAATGAAAAACCCAAACCAATCAAGCAAGCAAGCAAGCAGTAAACCCCTCACAGCAGCCCTCTACTTGCAAGCCCACAACTTCCTGGAGTGTGGAGGTCGGGAGCGAAGACACCCAGCCTGCGGAAACCTACCTTCCAAGCCTCGGTTGCCTTGCCGCAGGCCAGGCTCGCACCTCCGCAGTTTGAGGCGCAGGCACAGTCACGTGGCAAGCTCCGGCCAATCAGCAGGCCGCTCGCGGCTGAGTCCCATAAAGGCGCCAGTCGCCTGCTGCTGACAGCCGCCATCCGGGCGGGCGAGAGCTGGCGGCCACCGGAGGAGGACCCGGAGCGACTGCCCCGCACTGCTTCACCTAGTGCAAACCGAGAGGGCGACCGGACGAGGTCCCTTTCCTAAGAGGTGAGGCCGCTGCTGCAGGGGCTCCGCCCTGGGGGGCGCCCCCGACCCCGGTGGGTGCGAATAACGGTCTTTCCCGCCCCCCTCCCCCCGGGGCGCTGGGCCGCAGGGAGGGCAGTTGGAGGCCATTGCCCCACCGGGTGCGAGCCGGCCTGCGGCTCCGGTGGGTGAGCTGGGAGCTGGCCTCCTCTGGTCTTGACCAACTGCGAGCTTGTGGTCCCAAAGGACCGCTTCCTCGGGTTCTTTCCACGCCTCGTACTTGGCTGTCCTCCGCGGGGTTTGGAAGGAGACGGTCGCTAAGGCCAGGGTTTAACGGTTTTCATGGTCGGAGTGTCAGGCCATGCTCTGTCCCTCTGTTCTGGGAGGGCAGGAGGCTAGAGAGAGCGTCTTGGTTGTGTCTTGTCTGTGTTCGGACTGTGGAAACCGGGAGAGCCTGGTCCTTGACTCGGCCTCCTACCCCATTCGGTCCCCGGAAGGTACCAACCCCTCTGCGGTGTGAGGAGGTGTGCCCTCTCTCCAGGCACGGGCCGTGCATGGGCAGACTGCTTGTGCACCGATGGGAAGGAGCAGGTGGGTGGAAAGGGACGAGGGGGGCTTCTCACCGAAGACAGCTCAACGCGATCTTGAAGAGCAGATGGAAGCTGGGTTAAAGAGTGATAATGGTAGCTCTGGTGTAGAAGCGATTCAAAGGCAAATGCTTACTGGGAACTGGGTGGAACCGTGGATAATCCACTTCGATGGGGTAGTCCAGACTGGCCTTGTTGTTACTCACCAGTACGGGATTACAGATGTGTGCCGCAACACCTGGCAAGATTTTTGAGTTTTAAAAGAAATTTGTATGTGTGTGAGTGTACACCCATGTGTCTGTTCCCTGATGCCCCATTCTCTCTCTGTCAAAATACTAATTACATTTGTCAAATGATAATTACCTGTTCACAAGGATCTGAAAGGAGTCTGCAGCCTCAGTTCTAACATCGGACTTGGCATCCCTGTAAGTGATTTGTAAATATTTTATAAACGAACAAATAGAATTTGGAAGATGGTATCCTGGGAACCAGATAAGAGTTTTAAGAGTGTCACAATAATAGTCTAGTGAGAGACACTGCCGAGAGGTCCAGTCAGGTCAAATACAGCAAGAGTCTATTGGACTTAACAGCTAAATGTGGTGAGTGAGAGTTAGTGTAGGGGCAGTTGTAAGGAGTGAGGAAGCCAGGTGTGAGGCAGGCAATGCAGACAATGTAGATTTGGGGGGTGCTCTGTATGAGATGCACAAGCAAATGTTGAGGCTCCAAGGAGGCAGTAGGAATAAGATAACAGTGTTTTAAGGAAGAATCAGGATCCTTCGTGGTGTTTTGATTCCTGGGTATGAAGAAACATCGATGTCATGATTTTCTAATCGTTGTGTCTTTGAAGAGAAGTTTGCTTTGTTCTGAGACAGGTCTGCTATGTAGTCCAGACAGGATTCAAACTTGGGGTCCTCCTGCCTAACCCCCCTAGTGCCACAGTTGCTGGTCTGTGGCACCACATCGGACAGAGATTTTAAGATGTCAAAGTTTTTCTTTTTTTGGCTTTTGGAGACAGGGTTTCTCTGTGTAACTGCCCTGGCATTCCTGGAACTCACTTTGTAGACCAGGTTGGCCTTGAACTCAGAGATCCACCTGCTTCTGTCTCTGAGCGCTGGGATCAAAGGTATGCACCACCACCACCAACCACCACCACCACCACCCCCCACCACCCCCAGCTGGAAATCTCCATGTTTTAACTAGCATAGCTGTCCTTGGCCATGTGCCTAGTGGAGACTAAGAGTTATCAGACAGGAAGTTTCCTCACACCTTGTGGAAGGGATGGAGGAAGACTGGATACCGAGATTGCATCATTGTGAACATTATCTGTTTGTCCTGATGGAAGCCAATATAATTCTGAAGAAATTACTTTCTTTGAGACTGCTTGTTCCATACCTGGGTGCTGGAGGTTGAATGCAGGTTTGACATGCTAGAGGCTTTGGGGATGCAGGACTCATCAGAGGCACGGGAGCGCTGTCCCTCAGAGCCTAGAGCCACTTGGTATCCAAATGCAAGTTCCTTCTTTCTAGGCTATGTTGATTTTCTATGTGCACAAGTTCTATAAAATTCACCCAAAATGTTGTTAGAATATAGAAATAGAGCTGCTTTTTGTATGCTTATTTTTAAATTATTATTTAAAAATGGTTTGTACACCATCTCATTAAATAGATAGCTCTGGCTGGCTTTGCCTAAAACAAACTGTGTAGACCAGTCTAGCCTTAAACTTGAGTGAGTTCTACTACCTCTGCTTTCCAAATACAGACATGAGCCACCATGCCTGCCTGTGTGTTGACCATCTTTATTTTATAACTTTACCGAATTTATTAGTTCAGATAGCTTTTGGGCAGAGGCTTTAAGATTTTTTTCTTCTTAAAAAACATGGTTAACATATGCCAGCTTATACCATCTGCAGTAAAAATTTAACATCTTGATTTTCAATTTGGATAGATACCTTTTCTTTCTTCTTTCTTCCTCCCTCCCTCCTTCCCTCCTTCTTTCCTTCCTTTCTGGTCTAATTTCTCAGGCTAGGATTTCTGAGCAGATTATTTTAAATTTTATTTATTTTTATTGAAAATAGATTTTTTTCATACAATATATTCTGATTACAGTTCCCCCTCCAACTCCTCCCTATTTACCCACCCACCCAAATCCATACCTTTTTTTCTCATTTTCATTAGAAAACATACATTATAATAATAATATTATTATCATTATTATAAAAGATAAAATAAATAAAAACAAACCAGAATAGGACAAAACAAACAAATAAGCAGGAGAGCCAAAGAAAAAGCACAAGAAACACACACAGATGCTGAAACACGCATATTCACACACACAGACAACCCATAAAAATAAAACCATAAACCATAAAATAAAAGCAAAAGATCAACAAAGTTAAAAAATTTGCCCAAAGAGTTATGAGATAAAAGCCCTCCAAAAGTACTATTGAGTTGTTTTGTATTAGCCATCTCTTGCTGGGCGTGGAGCCTGCCCTTAAGAGTGGCTTAAGTTTTACTCCCTTGGAGAAAACTGAATTTTCCTTTGCAGGTGGTTATTAATTGAATATAGCTTCTTGGTTAGGGATATTTCTGGCTTCTTTATAAAAAAAAAAAGGGGGGGTCTATAGGTGTGTAGACTTATGTCTGAATCTTCAATTCAGTTCCATTGATGAATGTGTCAGTTTTAATGTTAATGCCATGCTGTTTTTATTACGATAGCTCTGTAATGCAATTTAAGATTAGAGATGATGTTGATAACTCTAACAGTTCTTTTATTACTCGGGACTGTTTTTAGCTTTCCTGGGTGTGTGTTTGTTTGTTTGTTTGTTTGTTTGTTTTGGTTTTGTGTGTGTGTGTGTGTGTGTGTGCTTCCATATGTCTTAGTTAGGGTTTCTATTGCTGCGAAGAGACACCATGACCACAGCAACTTTTATAAAGGAAAACATTTCACTGGGGCTGACTTATAGTTTCAGGAGTTTAGCCCATTGTCATTATGGTGAAAAGCATGGCAGCATACAGGCAGACATGGTGCTGGAGAAGGAGCTGAGAGTTCTACATCTTGATCTGCAGGCAGCAGAAGGAGACTGTGTGCTACACTAGATGTGTCTTGAGCATATATGAGACTTCAAAGCCTGCCCCAGCAGTGGCACACTTCCTTCAACAAGGCCATACCTACTCCAGTAGTGTTTTGTCTTTATAATTTTGTATTCTATTTGTACAAATATACATGTTGTATTGTATAGTATAGTGTGTCTGTATTTCTTCACAATCTGTTACATGGAGTCAAGTCCAGAATTTTCAGGATATTGTGTCAGACGGATGCTCAAGGCTTTACTTCGTTAGTTAGGTTTCTGCATCAGACGTTGAGCCTGTAGCAGTGGGTGCAGAGTGGAATGGTGGGGAGCTGATGGGTTGGACCTCGGGAGGACAGGATCTGATGCCTTTTTAGAATGTGACTGTGACTATATCTGGGGCCAGAGCACCTCAAGCCTGACTGGGAAGGCTCAGAGGCTAGGACACAGCAAAGAACTTCAAGAAAGGCATGGCCAAAGAGACAGCGTGAGGAAGGAAACATGGCAAAGAGCAGTAAGCCTGGTCCTGGAGTTTTAGGACAGGTTAGAGACTGTGACACACACACTCAGTGATGATTACTGGGGCTAAGACTGAATTAGTGAAAGGGGTTAAAATGGAGATTTGTTCCGGTGCCAGGTAGTAAAGGATTTGCCAAGGAGTTCACCAGGCTGTGGTGGGCAGGTGTGAGGGAAGGGAGCTACAGCAGACAGCAAGGCTTTGGCTGTCAGCACTTGACTAAAGGATAATGCCTTTCTCTGGTAGAAGTGAAGCTAGGCAGGAGGACGCGAGGGGATCTGGGCTCTTTGATGTGTCTTTCTGGACTAGTTCAGAGAAAGCCCTCCTAGCGCACCTTTTCTACAGGGGCTCTCATCGGATGATGTCACATCCTTACCGCTGCCAAGCACCCTACAGAGTCTAGCTATGCCTGCTTTCTTTCCTTTTTAAACTCTTTCCATTTCATACTTCTCACATTTTCTCTTCTTTTTGCTTCCATTCTTCCTGGAAGCATGCCAAGCCTGTTCCCATCTGAGGCCTTCCCACATACCGTTCCTTCTGAAGAGAATTCTCCTGCATCTTTGTAGGCACCTTGTAGCTCAAATGCCTTCTCAGAGGTGTTCCCTGCCTGCATTTCCCACTCTGTTTCCTTCATAGCAGTTGGCATTTGCTGCCGAAAAATAAAATCTTCCCTGTATTGTTGTCATTAAGTTGTTGCTGTCTTGTTCACTGCTGTTTGAGCACCAGAGCGCTGCTGGCCTCAAACCTGTGACCGCAAATGTGCTGAGTCAACTGAGTTTGGTAGCCTGGCTTTGTAGCATCTGGGATCCAATGAGAAGGTGTTAGGTTTACTCACAGCAGGATTTAGAGTGAAAGATGAGACAATGGAGATAAGTACACATTAAGTATAAGAAGGAAAATTCTAGAAATAGATGTTTGAAGAAATGTTTGGTACAGACTGTAGTAGGAGAGAAAGGAGAAAGCACTGTAGGAAGCACTGAAGGTCAGTGGCAGGCACATTACTACTACACAGCATTGCTGGCCAGCAGGTGGTTTCCTCTGTGGAGTCTGTGTGTGAGTGTGTGCATGTGTACGTGTCTGTCTGTCTCCCCATGCACGTGGAGACCAGATGACAACCTTGGATTGCATTCTTACACGTTATGCACCTTGAGACAGGATCTCTCATTGGCCTGGAGCTCACTGATTAGGCTAGAGCGAGTGTGCAGAGAGCCCCAGGAGTCCTCTTGTATTCACTTCCCCAGCAGTAAGATTCAGGCAGGCTGCCTCCGCCACTGCCTGCTTTTTAGTGAGGGTATGTGTATGGCAAAGTACCTTACAAGCAATCTCCTCAGTCTCTGCAATTTCTTTCTTTTTAATGATGCTATAAATTTTATTTTTTACTCATGTGTGTGTCTATATAACATGGGTGCAGGTGCCCACAGAAGAGGATGTTGGATGCCATGAAGCCAGAGTTATGTTGTCAGCCACCTGATGCCAGTACAAGGAACTGAACTTGGGCCCTTGGAAAAGCAGTACATGCTCTTAACCACTGAGCCATCCCTCCAGCTCCTGTAGTTTCTTATCATAAATGCTCTGTGTCTGCACTGTCCAGTGTATAGCCACTAGCCACATGCAGCCAGATGTTGGGACTTGAAGGTGACTAATCATATGTATGATCACTTACAGTACCATATCAGTCATCAACCAATTTGGGGTTGTGTGTCTCTATATTGATGGGGAGCTAACTCGGGACCTCACTTACAAGGCAAGTGCTCTTCCGCAGAGCCACACCTCCAACTCCTCAGTTTTAGATTAAGGAGATAGAAGTTTTTTTTTTTTTTCAATAGAAGCTGACAAAAAGTAAATTTATTACATATAAGAACTTCAGGGTTGGTCAGATGATCAGGGTTAAGTTTCCAGAACCCACATGATGGAGAGAGAACTGAGTACAGATTACCCTCTCGCTTGCATAAGCATGCTTTGGTACACATGTGCAACCACACATGTGCTCATACAATAATAAATAACTTTTAAAGCTGGTTGTCTAGGCTTCCTTCTCATTGATACTTTAAGATGTAAATTTTGCAGATGGCACTTTCAAAAGAGTTACTTTCCCTAAGAGACTGCTTCTAGTCACCTTATATTTTAACTAGATAAATGTACTTCACAAACAGAACCTTCCATTCCTCTAAAGACACCATTAAGAGTACTGGTGGTTCATGCCTGTAATCCCAGTACTTGGGAGGCTGGGACAGAAGATTGCCTTTAGTTTGAGGCCCTTTGGGCTACATAATAAGACCCTGCCTTAAACAAACAAACAAACAAAAAACTGGCAATTGGGAGGTAGAAGCAGAAAGGTTAGGAATTCCAAATCATCCTAGATCATATAGCAAGTTTGAGATAAGCTGAGAAACGTAAGGCCTTGTGCCCCCCAGCCCCCCTCTCCATGGTCCAAGCACTTGGGAGGTAGAAGCAGTAGGATCAAGAGTTATAGATCTTACTCAGCTTCATGAGGTTAGGTTGGGCTACATGAGACTTTGTCTCAAAACCCCAAAAGAAAAGGACACTATGTAAGCCACAGCCTGCAAGAAGATATTTGCAGTACATAACAACAAAGGTTTTGTGTTCAAAATATATGAGGATAGTTATAGACAACCCAGTAGAAATGTAGTTACAACGTCTCAAATGTGCTTGACAGACAATGCCCATGTGGCCAGTAAACATTAAAAGGGGCTTTATATCATGGATCATCAGAGAAATAGCAATCAGCATCACACTTTAGCCTCTTGTGCACCTACAGATGGCTAATGTGGAAACAGGATCAGAGGCTCACACAGAGATGAAGTGGCTGGAGGTTGGTTTGTGCCTTTTCAGCAGGTGGTATCTTTTAGGTTGAATTGATGCATATGATTCTGTGACTTCACTTCTGGGTTTATACATGGCATAAGCACACACACACACACACACACACACACACACACACACACACCTCACATCTTCTTAACAGCAGTAACAAACAGCCCTAAAGTTTCAAATAGAACAAATAAGGTAGGTATGACAGCACATGCTATAGTTTCTATGCTTGGGATGCTGAGGCAAGAAGCTTCCTGCAAGTTTAAGGATCATCTGATCTACACAGTGAGACCCTGCTTCCAGAAAACTAAAAAAGGAAAGAAAAGAACATTTCTATTACAGTAAATTAGTGTACAGTAGTGTAAATAAGCAAACAACACCTGAATAAGCTTTATAAACATAATGAGGAAAAAAGCCAAATGAAGTATAATACGTAGTAAATAATGCTGTGTCTATGCCAGACTTGAAGTGATGCGTATAACACAAGAGAAAATTATGAAATGGAGTAAACTGTAAAATTGATAATGACCTCAAATTCATTCATTCAGTGTGGTGGTATTCCATCTTGACTGTACATCAGAAACACAAAGGAACTTCAGAAACTAAAACTGATTCTCATACTCTAGAAGGAAGAAAAGACAAACAATTGCCATGTGATCTAGCAAGCCTACTGTTGTGCTCTGGTTATACAGAACCAGAGTTTTTAAGAAGGAAGAGGAGGAGGAGCATAGGCTTGAGAGAGCTGCATGTCTCTGTTCATAGCAGCACTGAAGAGCGCCTCACTTGTGTGTTCATTGAGAACAATCTCTAAAAGGTGGAAGTGGCCTGTTTGATACTGGTAGATGAAGGTAAGCAAAATGCAGTACCTAAAATGGAATGTCACTCAGCTTTAAAAGGAAGGAAGGGGCTAGAGAGATGGCTTAGTGGTTAAAAGTTCTTAGCTGGGCAGTGGAGGCACATGCTTTTAATCCCAGCACTGGGGAGGCAGAGGCAGGCGGATCCCTGTAAGTTCGAGGCCAGCCTGATCTACAGAATGAGTTCCAGGACAGCCAAGGCTGCACAGAAAAACCCTGTCTCAAAAAACAAAAACAACAAGAAGAGTTCTTGGTGCTTGCTACTCTTCCAGAGTTCAATTCCAAGCACTCATGTCAAATGGCTTATCACCCAATGCCTTCCTGACCTCTTCTGACCTTTGAGGACACCTGCACATATGGCTACATAACTCAAACACACACATGCATATAAATAATTAAAAAATGAAAATACAGACTTTAAAAGAAAGGAAACTGAGGCTAAGGTCATATGTAGCTCAGTGGTAGAATTCTTACATAGCATGAACACAGCCCTAAGTTCAATCTACACCACCACAAAAAGTATGTGTGTGTATGGGGGTGGGGGAGTGGCAGCTGGCACATACCTATGATCCCAGCTCTCATGAAGCTGAAACAGGAGAGTTGTAAATTCAAGGCTAACCCTGACTGCAGAGCAGGACCCCTATTTCTTTCTTTTTTTAAAATTTACATACTGACCTCAGTTTCCCCTCCCTCTCTTACCTTTTCCTCTTCCTGCCTCCCATCTACCTCCCTCCCCATCTACACCTCCATCTCCATTCAGAAAGGAGCAGGCTGTCCATGGGATTGAACAAAGCATGGCACATCAAGTTGAGGCAGGACCAAGCTCCTCCCCCTGCATCAAGGCTGGCCTAGGTAATCCAGCATGGGGAACAGGTCCCCAAAAGCAAGCTAAACGCCAGGGGCAGGTCTTGATCTCACTGCTAGGAGCCTTACAGACCAAGCTACACAACTGTCACACACATGCAGAGGGCCTAGGTCGTCCCATGTAGGCTCCCTAACCATAGGTTCAGAGTCCCTGAGCTCCCAGAAGCTTAGGTCACCTGTCTCTGTGGGTTTTCTGGTCATGACCTCGACCCCCTCTGGCTCATACAATCCCCCTTCCCTTTCTTAGGAAATCTCCTGGAGCTCAGCCCAGTGCTTGGCTGTGGGTCTCTGCATCTGCTTCCGTCAGTTATTGGATGAAGGCTGTATGATGACAATTAGATAGTCACCAATCTAATTACAGTAGATGGCCAGTTCAGGCACCCTCTCCACTATTGCTAGGAGTCTTAGCTGGGGTTATCCTTGTGGATTCCAGGGGGTTTCCCTGGCACCAGGTTTCTCTTCTATTTCCCCTTCCCAGGAAAATCTATGCATCCCTCTTTGGGCCTTCCTTGTTATCTATATCTAGTCTCTCTGGGGCTGTGGATTGAAGGTTGGTTATCCTATACTTCATTCCTAATATCCATTTATAAGTGAGTGCATACCATGTTCGTCTTTCTGGGTCTGAGTTACTTCACTCAGAATGATTTTCTTCTAGTTCCATCCATTTGCCTGCAAATTTCATGAGGTAATTGTTTTTTACAGCTGAGTTAACACTCCATTGTGTAATGTACCACATTTTCCTCATCTACTCTTCGGTTTGAGGGGCATCTAGGTTGTTTCCAGGTTCTGGCTATTACAAATAATGCTGCTATGAACATAGTTGAGCAAGTGACAAGACCCCTATTTTAAAGGAGAGAGAGGAAAAGAAAATCTGACATATTTTATAAACATGAATGAACCTTGAGGATTTTGAACTAAGTAAAATAAACCACTTATTTAGAAGTATAATGTGCCTGCAAGGTAGGTCAGCAGGTAAATGTGCTTGCTACCAAGCCTGGTGACTCAAGTTTGATCCCTGGGACCCACAAGGTGGAAGGAGAGAAATGATGGCCTACACATGCACCCACACACACAAATAAATGTAATTATAAAAATAAGGTGAATGCTGTGCGGTAGAAACAAGAGCAAGCTTGGGTCTGGCACTGCAGGCCTGTGACCACAGCTACTCAAGAAACCAGGGCTCTCCTGAGCATAGTAAGGGGGACCTTGTTTCCAGAATCCTAACAGCAATAAGAGTAGTGATGCCAAGGGTGGGGGAAGGTAAGAATCGGAGGGATTGATTAATGGATGTGGGATTTGAGTTTTGTAAAAGGAAGACATTTTGGAGACTGGTTCCAGAAAGACCTGAATATACGCAACAATATCAAACTAAGGACTTCAAATAGTTAAGGTGGATTTGACCACAAGTGAAACAGGGAAACATGATCACAAGGCAGCAGTGGCAAACCAATGCCATTTCATGGATGTGGCTCCTGGCTTAGTTGTCACAGGTCCAAAGTGGACAGCCCTTCTCATTTTGCCTACTTACATGAGGGACTGTGTGTGCATTCCTAGCATCCATACTTTATCTCCATAGTAAAAATGCTGTCCAGGCATCGTAGATATAACAGTGTGCACCAAAGAGCTGCATCTCAGCCCTTGGTCTTTCTCTTCCTAATGCATTGTTGTCCACTTACTTAGTTATTGCTGCCGTTGGTGTTGAGGCTTGGGCAGGCCCTGCCCCGACTAAGCCCATGTCCCAGGCTCTGTGAACTGGGTTTTGTTTTGTGTCTCCGTGGAGCACGTATGGAGATCAGAGGACATGTGGCAAGAGTCAGGTCTCTTCCACACTCGTGTCCTCAAGCTTTCCAGCAAGTGTCTCTACCTGCTAAGCCATCCTGACCTAGTTATTTCATGTATGTACGTGTGTGCATGCAAAGGCCAGAGGACAACTTGTGGGTGTTGATGAATTTGGATTTTAAATAAATTACTTTATTTAAATTAGTGAGAAAATTGGGGGGAGGATTAGCCCAAAAAATCCTTTATGCTTTCCCCCCTGCATTCAGTGAACAATCACAGGATACCTATACCCCAATGGTACCTCTAACATTCCTGGTGCTTCTTTTTATTAGGAATTTGTAGACTTTCCTGCTAAGACCTCAATTTGTATTTTTGAAGAACAGAAAGAAATTCTGTGAAGTGTGGAAATAATTTAAGCCATCTAAGACTAAAACATACATAATGAAACAATGTATACTATTTGTATAAAAAAGGTTAGTATTTGTTAAAAAAATGTCATTTGTCCTTTTTGTTCCTGGCCTAAGATGTAGTGGGGTTTTTAGAGGAGAGGATGTTTTGTTTTTGAGACAGGATTTCACTGTGTGGCCCTGGCTGTCTTGAAACTCACTATGTAGTCTTGGCTAGCCTTGGCTGGCCTTGAACTTACAGAGATCTGCCTGCCTCTGCCTCCTGAGTGCTGGTACTAAAGGTGTACACCACCATGTCTGGACATTTGTAAATGAACACTTAAACAACTAAAATGTGTCTTGAAGTAGAGTAAATCAGTTGTGTGTGATTGTTGTGTCTGCAACACTCAGGAGGCTGAGCAGGAAAGTCTTGTCTGAGGCTGGCCTTATAAAATAAGACATAAGACCCTGTCCCAAAATAGCAGCAGCAGCAGCAGCAGCACACAGCCAGGCATGGTGGTATACTATGTATTGAGCTCCAGGCCAGCCTCAGAAACATAGTGAGACCCTGTCTCAAATTCAGAAAACAAAACAGCAAAAGCCACGCTTTCTCTTGAATAAATCCTTTGGGCTCTTACAAACAGCAATTTTTAAAGTCCTCGGTTTTTTATTTTTCAGGACATGTACTTGTAGACAACATTAAAATACCAGGATCTGAAGTGGTTGAGAATGTCTCTGCCAAGTCGACAGACAGCCATTGTCAACCCCCCTCCACCAGAGTACATCAACGTCAAGAAGAATGGGCGTGTGACGAACCAGCTGCAGTTCCTACAGAAGGTCGTCCTGAAGGCCCTGTGGAAACACAGCTTCTCATGGCCTTTCCAGCAGCCCGTGGACGCTGTGAAGCTGAAGCTGCCAGTAAGCATCGCGTGACACGTTAGTTTTTATTTATTCCTCTGTGTGTGTGCATGTGTGTATGTATGCGTGTATGTATGCAAGCATGTGTGTATATGTGGTGTGTGCGTGTGTATGTGTGTATGTGTGTGTATGTATATGTGTGTGTGGTGTGTGTGTGTGTGCGCAGTTCAAGATACATGTGGAGTAAGAGGACAACGTGGAGGAGGTGTCAGTTCTCTCCTTCCGCCCTGGATTCCAGGCGCCTGCCGAGCTGTCTCACTGGCCCAGACTCAGGTGCTGGAATCTAGGCAGGAGAGGAACCTTCTAGGAGTCCTGAAGCAAATTAGAAGAGGGAATCAGAAAGCAGCAACCTCAATATTAAGATACAACAAGGTTTTCATATGCAGCCCATATTTTTGCATAAAGCACCCCAATTAGGAATAGGTATTTGATGAAATAGAGGAGGAGAGAACTGTCAGGGAGATGCAGCAGCCAAAATCACTTCCAGTGCCTGCAGGTACCAGAGCCCCCACTCCACCCGCCTAACTTCACAGTCTCACGAGGGACGCGATAGAATGGGAGGGGGCATGGAGGATGCTCTCCTAGAAGCCGCTCCGACATTTTTCTACAGTGGAAACTCTGTTCAAGCCCTTCTCAGAGAATGCTGGAGAGTCCAGGCTGATAGCTTCCTTCCAGAGGTAAGCTTTGGAGGAAGCAATTTTAAATTCTAAAGACTCTATTGAACAGCATGGGCACTCACACGCTGTGGTGCACATGCACAGGTCAGAGGACAATGTCCAACTTTTTGCTGCTGTATCATGCATGGTGGGCTAGCTGGCATAGCCCTGCCCCCCACCTCACCGTAGGAGTGCTGAGATCTCAGATGTGTACCACCACAGCTGGCTTTTTGTGTGGTTCCAGCTCAGACCCTCGGGTTGCACAGCTAGTGCTTTTACCAACTTAGCCATCTCCCTGGTCCACAGCCTGTTAGTTTCATTGTTTGTCTGCTTAGGTATTTCACATATCAGTTTAAAAGAGAAAAATTCTACAACTATAAAGAAAAAAATTAGTTGGAGCTGGAGAGATGGCTCAGCCATTAAGAGCAATGTCTGCTCTTCCAGATGACCTGGATTCAATTCCTATCACCCACATGGTGGCATACACTGTCTGAACTCCAGTTCCAGGGATCTAGTGAGAACTGATGGGTATGTAATGGGAATGTCAGGGAGCCAATGCCCTCTTCTGGTCTCTACAGGCACCAGGCACACATGTGTGCCACAGATATACATGCAGGCAAAGCACCCAAAATATAAAGTTGTTTAACGTAATCTTTAATATTATAAAATATACATAATTAGATACCTGGTTATTCAGCACCCCTGAAGACTGTCCTAAGTGTTCTTCCCCACTCCCAAGATAAAACTTAATGATCTGGACATTGGCATTCTTTTTTTAACAGTTCATGATGAATTGTATAAGGTTCTCTGGTCATAGCATGTCATAGCAGCTTTCTGATGAGAGAAATCCTCTGAGAAGGCTTTCTTTTTTTGGGTTTTGTTTTGTTTTGTTTTTTTGTTTTTCGAGACAGGGTTTCTCTGTGTAGCTTTGCGCCTTTCCTGGAACTCGCTCTGTAGACCAGGCTGGCCTCGAACTCACAGAGATCTGCCTGGCTCTGCCTCCTGAGTGCTGGGATTAAAGGCATGTGCCACTGCTGCCCGGCTGCTTTCTTAACACTACTTAGTAGTCTTACTTATATCACACATCACATTCAGCTTTAGGTTTCACTTGAAGTTTTTAATCATATAGTAACAGAGTGATCTGTGATGTAGTCAGTGAGTCAGGGAACTGGAATTTTCCTCTGAACCTGTCAGATTCCGTAATACTGCCCCTCATCATTTTCTTCCTTGTACATTTTTCAAAAATAAAATGTTTTAAATCTTGCTTTTGCCAATCTTTTAGATTTTTTCATTATCTGCTTGCATGTGTGTGTGTGTGTGTGTGTGTGTGTGTGTGTGTGTACACCAAGGACAGCTTTCAGGAGTCAGTTCTCGTTCCACCATGTGGGTCCTGGGCACCAAGTTAGGTGGTAAAGCTTAGTGGCAAGCGCATCTACCCTGTGAGCCAGCGCATCAGAATTGCCCTTGTCAACCTGTAGAGACTTGATTTCCTCTGAAAAGTAATGTTGTGACGACTAGCTTTGGTTTTCACTACTAAAGGTTTTCAGATTGTGCCTCTAACAAAAGGTAATCATTTGCATTCCTTAGTTAGAGGTTAAGAGTTTTATGAATTAAGTCAATAGTTGTTTGTGTGTGATTGTACCATACTGAACCCAAGGCCTCAAGCATACTAAACAAGTATTTATTATTGTTTATTTATTATTATTAATTTATTGTGGTGCTGAGGATGGAACCCAGGGTCTTTTGCATGTTATATGAGCTCTCTATCACTAAACTATACCCCCAGCCTCCTTCTAATAATGTAACTTCTTCAAACCTATAGGATTATTATACCATCATAAAAACCCCAATGGATTTAAATACAATTAAGAAGCGGTTGGAAAATAAGTATTATGTGAAGGCTTCCGAATGCATAGAAGACTTCAATACGATGTTTTCAAATTGTTATTTATACAACAAGGTATGTAAACTTATATTACACTGCCTATTCTTTGCTGTTATGTATACAAGAGTGTATAATAAGTATTATGATTTCAGATTCCCGTTCCAGATTAAAAACACTTAACGTATTGTTTTGGATGGGAGGGGCAGTTTGAAACAAGGTTTCCATATGCTGCCAGGGCTGGCCTCAAGGTCTTCCTGCCTCAGTCTCTAGAGCACTAGGATTATAGGCTTGTGCCCTTATAATACTCAGTTTACATGTCTTCATTAGATATGCTATTTTGTAATGTTTGTTATTTTTCTATTAGTGTGTGAGCCTGTATGGTGGTCAGAGAACAGTTTTCAGGGGTTGGCTCTCTCCCTCTACCATGGGTTATGGGGTGGAACTCAGGAAGTTATTAGGCATATCCAGAAGTTATTAGGCTCATATGGCAAGTATTTTTACCAACTCAGAGCCACCTCGATGACCCCAATTTGCATATTTTAAGTAAATTATTTGTTATTGGATTTCATAATTTTCATATTTCAGTCTATTTGCTGAATTTGTATCTTCAGCCTATTGACTGTATTTTTGCCTGAATAGCTAAAATGGTCTATCCTTAAACAAAGAAAAAAGAAAAAAAAGAAAGAAAGAAATACCAAAGCCAGACTGGTAACTCACCTATAACCCAGTGATTGGGAGGCTGAGGCAGGAGGATTCTGTGAGTTTAAGGGCAGCTTGGGTATAGTCTGAGCCCCTGTCTTGAGAAGAAAGACAGAAAAGCAGTGTTGATGGCCTGGCTCTCTGTGGCCCTCTTGATGTTTTCATTATGAGTGATGACTGGTGACACATTGAATTTAATCTTGGTGAAATTTCCTCCTACCTCTTGCCTAAGCAGCAAACTACATGATCACTTTTGTAGTGCTGAAGACTGAGCCTGACACAGTTGAGTCACTTCCCAGGGTGTTTATCTTAGAAATGCGTTCAGTGTCGGGCTGCTACTTTTTAAATTTACTTCAGGCAGTGAGGTAATGCTAGAAGAATACAACAGGGAGAGCAGAATTCAAATCCAGTCAGTGTACATGGTCATGAAGTCACCTCAGATCATGAAGTGCTTTGCTCCAGGGGAGACATTCTAATTGCTAACACTTTTTGTATTGCTGGATTGGTTAGATTGCATTTGTTTGGCATTCAGAAAATTCACTCTGATCCTTTTTAAAAGGCAAGAGATGCTAGAATTCAAGTTTGTTTCTGCTCCACTATTTTCCAAATAGAGGAGATAAGTCCTATCTAAGCATTCTATAAAGAAATGTGGTGCCACAAGTACCCTGTGTAACTTAACATGTCTTCAACATGTTTTCTAGCCTGGCGATGACATTGTTCTTATGGCCCAAGCTCTAGAGAAGTTATTTGTGCAGAAATTATCTCAGATGCCACAAGAAGAGCAAGCTGTGGGTAGTAAGGAAAGAATAAAGAAAGGTAAGCCCAGAGTGAAAAGTGTAAGTGCGTGCATGCGTGCGTGTGTGTGTGTGCGTGGAATAAAACATAAATAAAAATAAAATAAAATCCTTCAAAGGACATAGACATGTGGAAGTCCTTTTATATCCAATTCTTTTGGAAGAGCATGTCCATTTAAATGGCTCCTCCTCCTTAATTATGGAATAGGACACATATTGCCAAAAGGACTGTAGCTAAGAATGAAATATTATTGGGTTTAAGATTCCTTTTCTTTCTCCTCTAATTAAAAATATTTTACTGACTGAGCTGTCTACCTATAACTCTTCCTTTTTTTCTTTTTGCTTTTGTTTTTGGAGACAGGGTTTCTCTGTGTGTAGCCTTGGCTGTCCTGGATCTCGCTCTGTAGACCAGGCTGGCCTTGAACTCAAGAGATCCACCTGCCTCTGCCTCCCAAATGCTGGGATTAAAGGCATGTGCCACCACTGCCCATCACCACTGTGGTGATGTATTGTGTTCCCAATATATTGTGCACCCTAATAAAGTTTATCCGAGGATCAGAGGAAAAAGCCAGCCACTATGGTAAACATAGAAGTCAGGCAATGGTAGCACAGGCCTTTAATCCTATCGCTCGGGACACAGAGATCCATCTGGATCCCTGTGAGTTCAAGGCCACACTGGGAACAGAGCCAGGTATGGTGGTACATACCTTTAATCCCAGCACTAACCATAAAGGTCTGGAGGTCTGTACAGACAGACAGGAAGTGACAGAGCTGGGCAGGAAGAGGAAGTGCTGTAGCTGGGCAGAGGAAATGAGATGGCAGAACAGAAAGGCATAGAGGCGTGGGTATACAGGAAGTAGATCTCTTTGGAGACTGAGGTGAGGTTGTTTGTGGCTTGTCCTATTTCTCTGATCTCTCAGTTTTTCACCCCAATATCTGGCTCAGGGTTTTATTAATAAGACTGTTTAGCAATTTGTCTTACACACCACCACTGCCTGGCACCACCACTGCCTGGCACCCCTTTGGGGATTTATATTTTGAGACAGAGTCTCTCTAAATTGTCCAGGCTGGCCTTCAGCGTACAGTCCTTCTGCCTCTGCCTCCTGAGTACTGGAATTATCAGCCTTCACCCATATCTGGCTATAGTGAAAATTTTTAGAGTTGATCATGTTACTCATGTGAAGAGATGAAATTAATCTTAATATTCAAATGGTATGATAGAGCATCATCAAATGTTGATTATTTGTGTATCACTCAAATTGTATAATATTAGTAAGTTCCTTAGTCATTCCATGTTAATATCCTTATCTTTTACAGAAAAATATTTATCCTTTATGTTTGTAAATGTTATATAGTTTATAGTTAAATGGCTGGGATACAGGAGATTATAGTGGGTCTGTACTAGACATCATTTTTATAAATGGTAATGTGTACTTTTTCTTTTTTGACAGATTTTAAGATGGGTTATATCTACTTATGAGGGTTTCCTTGATCAGTCATGCATGACACTTACTGATCATTAAAGTTCTTATGTTAGTCTTATTAAGAAAGATGTTGAACTGAGCGTGGTGGTGCAGCCTTTAATCCCAGCACTCCCGGGAGGCAGAGGCAGGCCTATGAGTTCAAGGCCAGCCTGGTCTACACAGTGAGTTATGGAACAGCCAGGGCTATTACACAGAGAAACCCTGTCTCAAAAAAACAAACAAACAAACAAACAAACAAACAAACAAAAAGATGTTGATGTTAAGTCTGACCGTGTAAGACACAGGCTCCAATAAGAGGGTTAATAAACCCTTTTGAGATAGGCAGCACACACATGAGTACAGTATTTCAGTTGTTAAAACAAGATGCTAATTTTTGCTGATTTAAATTACAATCTCTACCAAGGGAAAATTATATTTGTTTTTTAAAAATTTATTTTATGTGTATGAGTGTTTTGCCTGCATTTATATCTGTGCACCACATGTGTCCATGCCCATGTAGGCCAGAAGAGGGTATCAGATCCCATGGAACTGGAGTTCCAGATGGTTGTGAGCCACCATATAGAACTAGGAGTCAAGCCTGGGCCCTCTGGAAGAACATATAGTGGTTTTAATCACTAAGCCGTCTCTCCAACTCCTACATATTTTTAAATTTTCTTTTTTTTCTTCTCCCTCTGTCCCTCCTTTCCTTTCTTCCTTCCTTCCTTCCTAGTTTTGAGGCAGGATGTCATGTGGCCCAGGCCGGCTTTAAACTGACAACACTCCATATGCTGGGAGAGTGGACTTGAACTCCTGATCCCCCCCCCCCCACCTCCCTCTCCCTCTCTCATATGTAGAGGCCTGTGGTGGTATTGTATTGCCCAAAATATTGTGTACGCTAATAAACTTATCTGGGGTCAGAGACACAGAACAAGCCACAGCTATCTCACCTCACCGGATCCTCAGCTGGTCCTGCTTCCTCAGACTGGAAGCCTCTATGTCCTCATATCTGAATGACTCTCAGCTGAACTGCTGCTAGAGGGCTGAATGCCTAACCAGGCCAAATGCCTCTCCAGGGCAAATGCCTCTAGTTTCTGGTCCTCACGCCTTATATACCTTCTGTTTTCTACCACCACTCCCTGGGATTAAAGGCGTGCTTTCTGGGATTAAAGGCGTTGGTCACCATGCTTGGGTGTATCCTTGAACACATGGATTTCTGCCTCTTTAAAAAGGAACTACTTGTTTTAAATAAGATAAGTAATAAAATTTTTTTGGTCTGAGTTTGTCAAATGTTACTGGACTGGACATTGTTAATATATAATGGAGTTTTTTGTCTGGATCTGTCAAATGTTAATGGACTAGACATCGTTAATGTAATCTTGACTATATGTATTGTATATACTTATTGGATAGTTTTTCTTGTATTAGTTATAAGCTTTTTTAATTTTAGACAAAAAGAGAGGAAATGTGGTGGTATTGTATTGCCCAAAATATTGTGTACGCTAATAAACTTATCTGGGGTCAGAGAACAGGACAGCCACAATATTAAAGGTTAGGCAGTGGTAGCACACACCTTTAATCCTAGCATTCCAGAGGCAGAAATCCATGTGTTCAAGGATACACCCAAGCATGGTGACCCACGCCTTTAATCCCAGAAAGCAAGCCTTTAATCCCAGGGAGTGGTGGTAGAAAGCAGAAAGGTATATAAGGCGTGAGGACCAGAAACTAGAGGCATTTGCCCTGGAGAGGCATTTGGCCTGGTTAGGCATTCAGGCCTCTAGCAGCAGTTCAGCTGAGAGTCATTCAGATATGAGGACATAGAGGCTTCCAGTCTGAGGAAGCAGGACCAGCTGAGGATCCGGCGAGGTGAGATAGCTGTGGCTTGTTCTGTGTCTCTGACCTTCCAGTGTTCACCCCAATACCTGGCTGAGGTTTGATTTTATTAATAAGACCTGTTAAGATTCATGCTACAGAGGCCAGAAGAGGATGTTGGATCTCCTAGAGCTAAAGTTACAGGCAGTTGTAAGCTGCCAAGATGTAGGTGCTGGGAACCCAAACTTGAGTCCTCTGGGAGAGCAAGAGACTCTTTACCACTAAGCCACTTCTCTGGCCCCTTGAATGTTGTTTTTAAAGAAGCATTTAATATTTTTTTTTCCTGTTTTTCATACGTAAGGTTTGAAGCCAAGGTTTTGTGCAGGCTAAGTCTGTGTTTTATCACCGAACTATATCCCAAACCCTTTTTATTTTTCATATTGAGACAGGATCTCACTAAGTTGCCCAGGCTACTCAAGTTCATGATCCTCCTGCCTCAGCCTCCAAGACATGATTTCATTCTTCTTACGGCTGAATACTGCTCCGTTGTGCATATTTCCACACCATCTTTATCCATCAGTCTGTGGATAAGCACTTACACGGATCCCATGCTTTGGCTGTTGTGAACGGTGTCGGGACAAGCATGGGTCTGCAGCTATCCCCACCATGTGATGACCTGAGAAGTGAGCTCAGTAACACGGTAGTTCTGTTTGTAGGTTTTGTGTGTGTGTGTGTGGGGGGGGGGGGGGTTTGAGGAAGCTTCAAGTGGATTTTGAAGGACATACTAATTAACATTCCAACTAGCAGGCATAAGGGCTCCTTTCTTCCTCAGCCATTCTGACTCAGTGAGCTAGAATGGCAAAGCAATTTTTCTTTGTTTTTGTGCTTTTTTTTTTTTTGATAAGGAATTACAGGCCAGCCTGGGATATATACGACCTTATGTAACCATGGTTGCACTGAGCTCCTGATAGGCCTGCCTCAACCTTGCCAAGAGCTGGGATGATAGGTGTGCACCACCATGCCTAGCTCTTTCTTTTAAAAATGTAATGGTGATTTCCATTTTTCTAAATTTATTTATGTGCATATGTTTATGTCTGCATGTCAGTGTGCACACATGCATTCAGTGCCCATGGAGGCAAGAAGGCCCCAGATCCTCTAGAACTAGAGTTGCAGACATTTGTTAGCTACCCAGTGTGGGTGCTGGCAGTCAATCTCAGGTCCTCTGCAAGAGCAGCAAGCTTTCTTGACCCTTGAGCCATCTCTCCAGCCCATGGTCTACATTTTCCTGATGGCTAGATATTGAACACCTTTTCCTGTATTTACCAGCCTCATACCTCCTTTCTTGAAAAGTGTCTTCACTCTTTTTCAGTTCATTTCTCCACTTATGGCATATAAATAGAAAAGAAAAATTTTAGATGTTATAAATTTTTTAAATATTTTTTAAAAGATATGTCTATGTGAGCATATATGCATATATGTACATGTGCCCCTGTGTACACACAAAGGCCTGGAGAGCCTTGGATCCCTTGGAGTTGGAGTTACAAGCATCCATGGGCCACCCAGGTTGATCCATGAGTGCTGGGATCTGAACTCTGGTGTTCATGAATGAGAGCAAGTGCCCTCAACCTGCTGAGCCATCTCTCCAGCACCAGGCATTTTATTCATTTAGTTTTTAAAAATCTACTCTGGATATTAATCTCCTGTATGATAAACAGCTATCTTTTCACTTTGTTAATTATTTCCTTTGGTTGTAGAAGCTTTTAAGTTTGAAATGATCTCATTTGTCCTTTTCTATTACCACCTCTTGAGTGACTGGAGTCCTGTTAAGAAAGTCATTGTCTATGTCTCAAGCTGGAAGGTCTGGCCTGTCTCCCACACCTGGCTTCAATTTAACTTTTCCAAAATTATAATATATATATATATATATATATATATATATATATATATATATATATGTATGTATGTATGTATGGGAGTCTTAAGCTTTAAGGATTTTTGCTCTCTCAGGACTTCAGCATCTTGGACCATGTCTTTTGGAAATTAGGACCAGCTTGTCGGCAGCAATGGACTAGGCTTACTTTGCCAGCTGGATTAGAGTGGAGGAGGAGTGGGAAGATGGTGTTGTGTGCCTCTCAGGTGTTTGACTCTGTTCACGTTTACTAGATCCTCAGCAAAAGACACCAGTTTCCTCTGCTAAGGATCCAATCCCCTCCAAAGTGGCAGAAAATGTATTTAAGCGGCAAGAGATTCCTTCTGAATTTTCTGACATCTCCCTCTCTCCCTTAAACATGGTGCACGAAGCTCCCCCGACCTCTGACTCACAGACTGTGGTCCAAGTAAGTTTAGTGTGTGTGTGTGTGTGTGTGTGTGTGTGTGTGTGTGTGTGTGTGTGAATGCATGTCACTTGTCTGGGTTACCCTGGAGGATAGAAGAGGGCATAAAATCCCCTGAAGCTGGAGTTACAGGCAGTTTTGAGCCTGATGTGAGTGCTGAACACTTGTCTATATGCATGTTGAGGACAAAGACCTAGACTATTAACCAAATTTTAGAGATTTCTTAAGTAGAATTTGAACCATTTTAGTATCTTGATAGTATTGCTATTAAAAGCTGTCTAGTTTGACCCAGGTTTCGTAGTATAGTCCTGTGGTGCTAACAAGTTTGAGGGCAGCCTGGACTACAGAAAAAGCCCTCTCAACAACAGGCAAAACAAGTTATCCATAGTTACACTGGTGTTTTTTGTTTTTCTTTTAATGTAGCAATTACAATTGTACATAGATTTTTGTCTTGTTTTGAGACAAAATCTTACTATTAGTAGGCCTTTTTCTAGAATTCTCACTCCTGCCTCAAGCCTACCACCATTGTGGGTCACGCCACCATACCTGGCATACATAGTTTGCACTTTAAAATTGTATATCCCAGCTAATTTCCTGTACTCAGAGACACTATTGGTATAACTATGACTTTGATTTTCCATCTTTCATTTGTCTTTAAGATTTGTGCCAGATTGTTCTCTGGGATGTGGGAAGGGAGCATCAGAGCTATTTGTTCTGTCTGTAAAGGGGGAATTAACCTCTACTAATATGTATTATGTGGACTGACGGTAGTGTGTGAAAATCCTCTCATAGAAACTTGTGTCAGTGATTGTCTTTGTTTATCAATGGATGGCACCTCCTTCAGGGTCACTTCTTGTTGGACTGTTCTTCAGGTCACAAAGGGTGTGAAGAGGAGAGCAGACACAACAACCCCTACCGCGTCCATCGTTAAAGCAAGTAGCAAGTCTCCCCCCACCCTTGGAGAAGCAAAGCCAGTGACAACTGTGTCAGTAAAGGAGAACGTACTGAAGAATGTTTTGCCAGACTCTCAGCAACAACACAGAGTTTTAAAAACGGTCAAAGTAACTGAGCAACTAAAGTACTGCAGTGAGATTCTTAAAGAAATGCTTGCCAAGAAACATTTGCCATATGCATGGCCCTTCTATAATCCTGTGGATGCTGATGCTTTGGGACTCCACAACTACTATGACATTGTCAAAAATCCCATGGATCTCGGAACTATCAAGGTAAAATACTGCCTGAGTGGGAAGAGCTTTCTTTTCTTTTCTTGATTGTAGAAGTGTTTCATCATTGCAAAGAAAGCTAATCTAATATCCAGAAAATTGTGAAGAAAATTACATCACCAGAATTGTAGCACCTGAAGTGGATCATCTTTTCATTTTTCCTGTAACCACATCCATCTTACAGGCCAGTGGGGATCGAACTAGGGTCCTCAGCCTTGCACAGCATCTCCTCAGCCCTGGTCCTCTTTTAAAGCACAGTTTTGTTTCATCATTTTTATCAACATAGTAAAGTTTGTTAACATGTTACTAAACTTTGTGTTTGCCCTCATTTCTTGTATTCTGCTGTCCCCCTCTGAATTTGTTGTTAGTTGACATCCAAAATCAGTAGTCATTCTTTAAGGATTTATAGAAAGCAAATTCAATTTATATATAGAAGAATCATGAATGATTCTTTAACTGAATATAGAATTCAAAATGACACTCATTTTCTCTCAACACTTGGAGGACATCCCACAATCTATCTGCTGTCAAGCAACTTATCATTCCTTTGCATAGAGTGTGTCTTCCTCTCTCTAGCTGGTCCCAGTTTATCCGTCTTGTACTGGAAATTATCCCTTT
Organism: Peromyscus attwateri; assembly: GCA_902168425.1. Lineage (NCBI taxonomy): Eukaryota > Metazoa > Chordata > Mammalia > Rodentia > Cricetidae > Peromyscus > Peromyscus attwateri. The sequence continues at coordinate 705 of CABHPP010001061.1, read as the reverse complement.
TCAGTCTGAGGAGCCATGTCACAAGTTTGTAACAGTTAAATCTTAAAATAGTACTTTTTACTTTCTCACATATGCAAACTCAGACCCAGAGGTTAAAGAGTACTATCTGGTCAGGTGGTGGTAGTGCACACCTTTAATTCCAGCACTCAGGATGCAGAGACAGCCTGAATTCTGTGAGTCCGAGGCCAGCCTGGTTCACAGAGCGAGTTTCAGGACAGCCAGGACTACACAGAGAAACCCTGTCTCAAAAAACAAACAGACAAAACAATAGCCATACGTTGAGATAAATAGGAGTTTGTAGTTATATGGTGTTTCAAGTGGAGAAAGTAACTTGTAGAATGAATAGGAGGTAAAGAAACAATTCAGAACAGGACCTTTGTATGAACTTGTATGTACGAAGGATGTGAGGGAAACCTGGGTCTTAAGCTGCTGTAGAGACTCAAAGAAGTCATTAAACACGAGTCATGGCCTTACATTAGGGTTTTGTGGTGTTTTCTCCAGGAGCTGTGTACACATGGGTCAGAAGGCTGTTAGAGGACTCCAGGAACAGGAAGATGTCGACTTTAATTTATCTCTGAAATCATTCTCAATTGTCACTGATGTGGTTGGAAGAAAATTATGTTCTTGGGGATGGAGAGATGCCTCAGTGGTTAAAAGCACTTGCTGCTCTTGCAAAGGACCTGGGTTCAGTTCCTGGCAACAACA
>CABHPP010001060.1:39784-57442 GCA_902168425.1 Peromyscus attwateri | reverse complement strand
ATCAGTTTCTGGTACACCCCTGTCTTGAGGCCTGCCTGTCCCTTCATGGAGATGACGGAACTAACCAGGGTCCTAATGGAGAAGCCGGGGCTGTGGTTAGAGGTCTGGATGGAAAACAGGGTTTACTGGAACTACCTTACAGAAACTACCTTACCCAACCTGTAGGTAGGAGGGTGCTAGGGGAGGAAGAATCAGCTAAGTTCTAAAGGACCGGTTAGTGGCCAAGCAGAAAAGGAAGTGTGGGAGCGGATGGAAAGGCCTGGGTAGGACTGATGGCCTGGCTTCTGGGATGCATCAGACTCTTTGGTTCCAGGTCAGCAGGGCTTGAGACATAGTCTAGTAGCAGGGCCTAGAGCTGCTGGCTGGCTAGGATGTTGACCAGGGCAGTGGGAGTTTTACCGGGGTTGGTTGGGGTTTTGGAAGCTGTGCATGGTGGTGACATGGAAAGAGACAAGTCAGAAGGCCTGGGTGGAAGAGTCCCTCGGCAGAGTAGGGAAGCCGCTTGAAGCCTAGAAGTGAGGTAGTGACAGTGAGCTGATTGGTTTTGTTGATGGTGGTAGGCTAAGTGGGGAGGTGACAGGTAAGGAACAAGAGTCCAGGACACCATTCACTGGGGCTTGACAGCTCCCAAGAGCCTCCCACACTTTCCAGGGAGATCCACCCTGTGTCAGGGAGACTGGCCAGCAAATGGGAGCAGGTTTGAGAGTGTTGGAAAGGCCAGTGTGAGTTACCTCCGTCCCAGCAGGAGAGGCTGGAGACAGGTGTGGGCATGACAGACATGAGGACTTAAGGGGTGGGGTGGGTGAGGGGCAGCCAACAGGAAGCAGAAACAAGCTCCTGACACAGAGGTTCCCAGGGAAGGGGATGGGGCGTTCCCAGCAACTGGAGGAGCTGGCTCTTCAGGAGGCAGGAGTTTGTGGGAGAACCCCCATGATTTGGTAAGGACACAAGGGCACAGGTGCCAGCACATGGAATCAGAGATGACCCTGTGGACCCTGGCAACAAGCGGCTTGCTGTGAATGTTTGGATCCCTGTGCCAAGAAGCTGGAGAGGGGGGTGCTACTGAGAATACCCCATACAGGGCTCAAGGGGTAGTGGAATGATTCAAGGCCATGTTCTGGATGGTATCTGAGGTCATATCCCAGCTTGTCTTTAAGTTTTGGTGCCTTAGGCAAAGAAATGGGAAGTAATTTCCCCAAGGGAATCTGTTTGAATCCCTACTCCACTCCAAGTTCTGCCCTAGTCCCTACAGACACTGTAGCCCTTTGGCAGGTTTGTGGGAAGGCGAGGGTACTAGTAGACATGTGACTGCACAGTTGATGTGGTCAGTTTTTATTACTGTCCAGCAGAACATGAGGGGTATGTAACAGCCCCCAGGCACCTTCTGTCCAGATGGAGTGCTTGGGATGGGCATACATCCAGAGGAACTGCCAACTGCTTGTCTAACCCCTCCCACCTCAGAGGTCTGGCCTGGGGTGTGGCTGCTCCAAGAGGGTATGGAACTTTGGGGTAAGAGGGGTTTATGGGCTGTAGAAGTGGGTACAGCCAGGGCTGGGAATCAGTTGTGTAGATGTTCTGGTGGCCGCCCGTAAGTCTCATCTCCATCATGCTCTAGTAGATGGAGAGATCACTGAAGGCTGCAGTCCCTCTAATAGTACAGTTCCTGGTCCCACCAGCCTAGAGGAGAGAGGAGGAAGGAAACTCAGTGCTGGGCTACACAAGCAAGAACAGGTTATAAGCACTAGAGATGTGACTTAGAGGGCCAAAGGCTTGAAGTCCTATGTTAAGGGTCAGGGGTCTAAGGGCTTCTCAGTCCCCACTGCCAGGCCCTCAGCCTCCACACTCACTCCCTGGGCAACAGCGAACTCCAAGTTTCCGGATCTCATCATAGACAAAGATGAGGAGGCCGAAGGGCATGGGGACCAGCCACCACTGGAACCTGAAGAACGGGCAAGGGATGGCAGGATCAAGACTGTGCCAGGTCTGTGTCCCACACCTCCCATCCCTTTGCCAGCACCTCACAGCTCCTCACCGGATGGGCATGAAGTTGAAGATGTTGGGCATCCCTGGGCAGTAGCACAGGAAGCAGCCAATGCAGACCTGGAACACGATAGCGATCACCAGGATCCTGTTCCTGTTGGGGAGGAAGGACTCAGGCTGGGGACAGAGACAGACCAACTATCTGAAGTTGGAAAGTAGGAGGAACTGAGGGAGGTCAGACGTCACAGTAGCAGGAAGATGTCCTAAACCTGTGACTTTATGTAATGGTCATCCTCGCGAGCAGGAGCTGGCCCTCTTGGCCTCAGCCCTTAGCTGAGATAAGGGAGGACCCTGGACAGCTACTGGCCAGCTGATAAGGTCATATTTCCATGGTTTGCACGCAGCTCACTACATCTGGTGCTGGCATTTGCTGGTTGGGAACTGGTAGGCTCTGGGACTGGGGACTAGAGGGCAGGGCTGGGGACAGCTGGGGACACCTGAAGAAGCCCTGCTGGAAAGCAGAGAGGCGGCGTGTCTTGCGGATGAGGACGTCAGCAATCTGGCACATCTCGATGCTGATGAAGAACACGGTGTAACAGGTGTATTGCTGGTATAGACGCTGACCAAATGTCTGCAGACCAGGAAGGGACAGAGGCAGCCTGAGCCTGGGCCAAGAGCCTCTGCCACCTGTTGGGCACTGGGATCCCTAAACTCCCTTCTCTCACATCACAGGCTGGGGCTGCAGGACCGCAGCATCTGGAGGGGCTTGGGTAGCTCTTCCTGAACTGACCGATGGACCATGGGGTTTTCCCTGAACACCAAGGAAGGAGCCTGGGAAGGATAATTGGAGGATCCTCAGAGAAAAGTGACAGGCACCAAGGAGGTGGCAGAGAGAGGGACATGAGCAATAGAGAATGCATACCCCACATGGGGGGCAGCTGCTATGTATGCTGTTCCTTCAACACCAGTCTGTGTGTGTGTGTGTGTGTGTGTGTGTGTGTGTGTGTGTGTGTAGCCCTCACTGGCCTGGACCTCACAGAGATCCACCACTCATCTTAATAGTTGCCAATAGTGTAGGAGTCACCTGGGCTCCAGGCAGCCAGTGCAATATCTCTTTCATCCATCCGGTAAATCAGCAGAAGGACAGGCACCAGACTCCCAGGAGGCCCCACTCCCAGAGTTTCTGATCAGAGGCCCCAGGTGGGGCCTGAGAACTTACATTTCAAGTGAGTTCTTAGATAATGTGTATTCTTCTGGAACAGACTGGGAAGGGAGGCATGGACAGGCCACACAGCTTGTAGGATCCATATAGTACAGTGAATCCAGGCTAGCTCCAGACTGCATTCTGTTTGTTTGTTTGTTTGTTTGTTTGTTTGTTTGTTTGTTTGTTTTTAGAGAGTTTCTCTGTATAGTTTTTGGTGCCTGTCCTGGATCTCGCTCTGTAGACCAGGCTGGCCTTGAACTCACAGAGATCCTCCTGGCTCTGCCTCCTTGGATTAAAGGCATGTGCCACCGCCACCTGGCCTAGACTGCATTCCTAACTGTGACAGCGGCTATGGGGAACATGTTACTCTTCAAGACAAACTAAACACAGCTGGCCACAGCTGGCTACAGCTGGCCTCTCTGCTCTTGAAGCCTTCAGTGAAATAGTTGCCACACTCCAGAACTCTGTGTGAATGACATTACGGGGAAAATGACAGAAGAAGACCAGGTGAGCCTGAGATAAAGTGGTCTGTCTGTAGCAAGAGGGCCACCTCTTTTGGGAGCCTGGGAAGCAGAAGGTGGAGCCAAGGGTGATGAGGGAAAGTCTCCTCCCCACAGCAACTACAGAGGCGGGGGGGGGGGGGGGGGGGGGGGGGGAAGGCCCCCTCCCCACAGCAACTACAGAGGGGGGGTGGGGGGGGGGGTGGGGGGGTGCAAGACACTGGCTGAACTATCCCAACAAAGGTACATGGCACTGGGCGGAGGAAGTGGGAAGGGGATGGCAGGCAGAGCTCACCCATTCCTGGCCGTAGCTGTCTTGAAGATCTTGTAGGTGATGGTCCTCCCACTGTGGCCGCAGCCCCACACACAGCAGAGGGAACCAACCCTCCTGGGCCATGGCGGTGAAGTAGTCAGCAAAGCCTGCAAATGACTGAATGGCACCTGGAGAAGGCGAGACACAGGAGTGTGGGAACAGAGATGGAGACAGACACAAAAACCAAGCACATACACAGAGCAGGGACATGGGGCTCAAAATACAAGAAACACGCACAGAGAAACAGAGAGAACCCCCAAAGACCAAGCACTGACCCTGAGACAGCAGGGTTAGCATTATACACTGGGACCAGAAAGGCCACCTTGAATAGATAGGGACACATAGCAACCGAGCCCCAGAGCCCCAGCCAGGAAGCCCACAGCAGGTGGGCAGTGCCTAGGGATCCCAGTCTTGGGCGACAGGACTTACCAATCTGGAAATAGGAATAAGCAGCCAGGGGTTCGTTGACCAACCGGTCCCGCCTGGGGTTCCGTGGACGCAGGTGCATGATGTCACTCTCGGCCTTCTCATATGCCAGGGACACAGATGGGAACTAGCCAGGAGCAGAAGAATGCAAGGTTGGGAGTAGCCAGGGCCACTGACTCCTCTCACTCTAAAGCCAGCCACCTCACAGACACACCTCTAGGTAAGAACAGGAGGGAGGTCCTGCAGCCGCACACAGCCACACCTGCCCGACAGCCTGGGCCACTTGGCATGTCTGGGTCACATGAGTCCTAGTGTCCATCTCCATACATATGTCTGCCTTTTGTTGTTTTGTTTAAGACAGGGTCTCGTGTCGCTGAGACTGGCCTCAAACTCACTATGTAGCTGAGGCTGGCCTTGAGCGCCTGTTCTTCCTGCCTTCTCCCAAGTGTCCCAAGTGCTAGGATTACAGGTGTGCATCAGCACACTTGGCAAATGTCAGCTTCAATCCCAGCAGCCTTTGCTCTTTGGCTGGCCCCTCTCCTCCCTCTCCCTCCTCACCACTCTTCCTCTCTGTATCCCGCCCTCTGTGCTGTGGTGCTCCAGTCTGTCTCCTGTGGCCATGCCTTTCTTCTCCTTTCTCTCTCCCTTGCCCCCACCCACCCTTCTCTCTAAGGGTTTGTACGTAACCCAGGCTGACTGTGAACTCACTATGTAGCTAAAGAGAGCCTCGAACTCACGGTCCTCCTGCCTCTGCTTCCCAAATGTTAGGGTCGCAGGCATGTGCTGTAACACCAGACCCTCCCCCCCCCCCCCCCCCCCGTGTGTGTGTGTGTGTGTGTGTGTGTGTGTGTGTGTGTGTGTGTGTGAAGGGACAGTCACTGCTGGCATGGCAGCAGAATGGACTGATCAGGTCCTAGGGAACATGGTTGCCTGAGTTCAGATCCCAGCTGGGACAAGCCACTCAGCTTGTCTGTGATCAGCTTGTCAGATGATCAGCAAGATGGCGAGAATCACAAGAAAGCCCGTCCTGAGGGCAGTGAGGGGAACATTAAGTAAATTAGCGTGCACTTAGCTGAATCAGCACTGGTAAGGTGTTGAGCACACCCTTCAAAAGGGGCCCATGTCTGCCGCCTTCAGGGCTGCATCACAAGGAGTTCTCCCTGTGTGTGCTGTGGGACTTCTGTCTGTTAACCGCTCGTGGCTATATACCTATAACTCCAGTGAGTCTTGCTTTTTGTTTTGTTTTGTTAGCAGGGTCTCACTGTGTAGTCCAGGCTGGCCTCAAACTTGATATTCTCCTGTCCCTGCCTCTCGTGTGCTAGGACTCTAGTCATGCACCCAACTGGTATTTGTTTGTCTAAGTGTCTGTAAGTCTTCTGTATCCGTGGCTCTCTCCTGTCTACCTATCTGCCAACCTCTGTGTCTATTTCTGGATGTCTGTTGATCTAAAATATTCATAATGATCTTGGTCCATCATGTCCATCCATGAGCGTATGTCTGGGGGCACAATGGGGTGGGGGACCCAAGCATCAGACTGGAGACTCACAATGTCTGTGCAGAGTTCTATGAAGAGAATGGTGATGCACCCAAGGGGTAGGGGCACACTGACAGTGATATAGATGAGGTAGGGTGTCAGTTCTGGAATGTTCTTGGTCAGTGTATAGGCGATGGATTTCTTCAAGTTGTCAAAGATCAGTCGGCCTGTGGGGGCAGAGCAGGTACCTCAACCTCCTCCCAGCCAGCTTCCTCCTGAGCCCTCATGGCCTGCCCCATCCCTAGCAGGGCACAGACCCTGCTCCACGCCCGTCACAATGGAAGCAAAGTTGTCATCCAGCAAGATCATGTCAGCAGCATTTTTAGCAGCATCCGAGCCAGCAATACCCATGGCTACACCAATGTCGGCTTTCTTCAGGGCGGGGGAGTCGTTCACACCGTCCCCTGTTACAGCCACGATAGCACCCTGAGGGCAGCAATGAGTAGGAGGTCAGAAAGACACCAGCCCATGGCCAGCCCAGCCCATCACCGCCCTCCTCAGCAGGGTCTCACCAGCCGCTGACAGCTCTCCACAATGACCAGCTTCTGCTGGGGACTAGTGCGAGCGAATACCATCTCAGGGTGGGTGCGCAGTGCCTCCACCAGCTCAGACGGCTCCATGTCCTTCAGCTGCATGCCATTGATCACACAGGCCCGGGCGTCCCTGCAGGAGGAGAGGGTCTCACTGGGGTCTCACTGTGTGTGTGTGTGTGTGTGTGTGTGTGTGTGTGTGTGTGTGTGTTGAGGAGGAACCACAGGGAGGGCTGATGAGGACTTACTTCCGATTAACCTGGTCCACGGGCATGCGGAGGCGGGCAGCAATGTCTTCCACTGTCTCACTGCCTTCTGAGATGATGCCCACACTGGCTGCGATGGCCTTGGCTGTGATGGGATGGTCACCGGTCACCATGATCACCTGTGGGAAGACCAGCACACCCTTACCTCTTCAGACCAGTGCAGCGCCCCCATCCTCCCTGGTAGATATCTGCTGACACAATCATTATTCAGCAAGCATGACCACCTGCTGTGCCTAGGACAAAAGAGACAACTGTCCCTGTCCTTACACAGTTGACATTCTAATGCAGGGAGATAGACAGTAGACAAGATAAGTGAGTGAACTGTACAGCACATTAAGAGGGGGGGACATAAATTCACTGAGGGAAGCAGTGGCTTAAATGTGCACAAAGACCTCACTGAGGAGGTGACATATGAGCAGAGACCTAAACGTGAAAGAGTTGGTCACACAGAGATTTGTTGGAAGAACACCTCTGGCAGAAGGAATAGCCAGGTGCAAAGGTCCTGAGGCAAGAACATGCCTGAGCTGCTGGAGATGCAGCACCCTAGTGAGGAGTAAACACCAGGCAAACGGCTAAGTGGCTCTTCCCAGGCTATGGACTAAAGCGAGTTCCATGGCCAAGACCGAGCAAGCAAGCCCAGACCCGGCCGGCCAATGAAGGCATTCTATCCCCCAGCCACCACAGCTGCTTGGGGGATGAACATGTGACCCGACCAAACAGGAGAGGTGGGAGCTGGAAATGAAGGCTGCCTCGAGTGGAGGCACGTTGTCTTCTCTGCACTGAAGTGCTGCTTAAGATTAAAGCCAGAAGAGACATAAAGGAAACTAGAACCGGGGAAAGGCAGCTTCCTAACTGCCTGGAGCTCCTGGATACACCTATACGTGGAGCCTCCTTCCCCAGAACTTCTGTATCATGAACCAGTACAGTTTAATTCAGGACAGTTACAGGTGGGATTCTGTCATCTTTTGTCCTCATCCCCAGCTGGCATACCCGGATGCCTGCCGTGCGGCATTTGAGCACAGCATCAGGGACGGTGGCCCGGGGAGGGTCAATCATGGATACAAGTCCCGCAAAGCAGAGGCCACTACTTGGAAAGTTCATGGCCTCCACATCGAAGGTATAGCCGGGTGGGTAGTCCTTCTCATTCAGGTAGAGCTGGCAGAAACCTGACCAGAAAAAAATGAGAATGAGAGGAGTCTGGGCCGATGGTGTGCTAGCAGGACCAGCAGTGCCAGGCTTGTGAAATAACAGGCCCCTTGCACCACCTGTGGATGCCAGATCCTGAAACCATCCTCACTCACCTATGAGGTGCACCCCCACCCTGCATATGAGGAGACTGAGGTTCAGAGCCAGGCATGGCCTGTAATCCCAGCTCTTGGGAGGTAAAGGTAGGAGGATCCGGAGTTCCAGGACAATCTGAGCTACATTAGGTTGTTGGAAGGAAGGAAGGGAGGGAGAGAGGGAGGGAGGGAGGGAGGGAGGGAGGGAGGAAGGAAAGAAATAAAGGGAGGCTGAGAGAGGGAACATTTCTTTCAATGTTAAGTGAAAGGCAGAACTGGACCACGGGCCTGTGCCTTCCAGGATTCCCAGGGGTTAGGGAGTTGAAAGGGGAAGACAAAAGTTGGGAGGATCACAGGTAAAGACAAAGGAGGGACATGGTAGCACAAGCCTTTGATCCTGCACTCGGGAGGCAGAGGCAGGCAGATCTCTGAGTTGGAGGCCAGCCTGGGCTACAGAGGGAGTTCTGGACAGCCAGGGTGAATAGTAAGGCTGGCGCAGAGAACAGGACAAGGGTCCTGGGGAAGGTCCAGCATGGAGATAAGGACTAGGAAAGATCAGAAAGTCAAGAGGACACAGGACCATAGACGGAGCAAGGGCTGGAAAAAGAGGCGGCGCAGGCAAAGTAAGTACAGGAGTAGTCAGGGTGAAGACGTAAGAGTGTCAGTTATGGGGTCAGGACCGACACAGTGAAGGGAAATCAAGGGTGACGCTGGGGCAGACCAGCCCCTGGGCCAGAGGTGGGAGAAGTTAGGGCCAGCAGCCATAGAGCCTTGCCTAGCACGCACAAAGCTACAAGGCCGTGGGCTCCATCCGCAAGGCCACACGAAAAAAACAAAAGGTCAGGTCTGGGCCAGGCAGTTTGGAGGGGTCTGTGCCCATCCCTCTTCACACATTGTTCCTCCCAGGGCGTCTCTCACCAAGGACGCGTTCGCCCAGGCCTCCCAGGCTGAGGTAGGCAGTCTGGAAGGCCTCACGCCATTGCTCATCCAGGGGAAGCTCCTGGCCTTTGATGAGGATGGAGCTGCAGCGTTCCAGCACGCGCTCGGGGGCGCCCTTCATCACCAGCAAGTGCCGGGAGTCCCGCGGATCCTCGAGTGTGTGGATGGACAGCTGTGGGCGGAGGAAGGGACGGAGCTGCGGAACTAAGACTTGGAGGGGTGGGGTCGACGGGTGTGGCCATGGTTAAGGGGCGTGGTCACACGAGGAGGTGGGGCCTAAGAGTTCAGGGTCCTGCCCGAAGCAGAGATGCCCCTCTGCCTGGTGCTGTGGGTGAGGTTTGGTTGAGCAGGGACTAGTGTGTGGGCGTGGTCTATCTGAATGTGGGCGGGATCGTGAGCTGGATTGGCATGAAATTGAGCCTCGTCTGGAAGAGTAAGAGGCCCGCCCCGACTGTGGCTTGCCCTGTTGTGGACCATGCCCAATGCGCAGCGCACCTGGAACTTGTTGGTGGAGTTGAAGGGGATCTCGCAAACTTTGGGGAAGCGGTCCCGGTAGCCCATGGCGTTGCCCAGCGTCAGCTCCGAGAATTTGAGCAGCGCAGTCTCAGACGCGTCTCCGATCACGATGCGCTGAGAACAGGGTCCAGTGTGAGGGTCGGAGCCGGCGTCCCCAGGCTCCAGACATCACTCTCTGGAATCCCCCAGTCTCTCACCTTGGGCACCGGCACTGCGTCCTGGCCAGACTTGAAGGCGGCGCGGTTGCACAGGGTGAGCACGCGGCACAGCGCCCGCCACGTCTCCGAGGACTGGTCGAATGTCTGCCCTGGAGACCAGACATCAAGGCTGGGACCTCCCAAACCAGAGCAGAGCCCCTCCCACTGCACCAGCAGGCATGGGTAGTACCCCACTTCTTCGTATCCCAAAACAGAGCTCTCTCCAAACACCATGTTGAGCAGCCAGGAGTCCAGATTCCCTTCACAGACCTGCTAAACTTCCTCACAGGACCCTGGACCTGCCACTTCTCATAAACGCAAAGCCTGCCCCAGGTTCCCCGTCAAACCACCAACTACATCCGGTTCTGGAGCCTTCTCTTCCCACCCCCACACCTGACTGGTCTTCCGTGGTGTCTGCTGTGTGGATATGGTTGTCAAACCATAGATGGGACACCGTCATGCGGTTCTGAGTGAGAGTTCCAGTTTTGTCTGAGCAGATGACTGATGTGGAGCCCAGGGTTTCCACTGCTTCGAGGTTTTTGACCACACAGTTTTTACTGGCCAGACGCTTTGCTGTCAGTGACAGGCAGACCTGCAAACAGATGGGGACACAGGCATGGCCAGGCTCTGCCACCGGCCCTATGTCCTTCCTGTACTCCAGCTGCTATACTTTGAGTGCAGGATTCCTCGAGCCAAAAAGCAAAATGGGTTTGTTCCTCCCTCCAAGCTGTTTGCAGCCCATGCCATCCCCAGTGTCACCAGATACTCCCTCTGAGCTCTCTCCCAGCTCATATCAACACAATGGAAATGAGAAAATGACTTCTGAGCCTCCCTTCTCTAGGTGGGTCTTAGGCTGGGACCTCATCTTCCTTAGTCCAGGACCCGCTTGTTCATCTCTGAGCCCTGGTGTGTGCCGTGGGCCCAGCCCAGGGCAACCTGGTAAATATTTACTAAATGGATGGATGATGTTGGGTGGGGAGGGGAATAGATAGATGGACGGGTACGAGGGTGATGGGTGGAAGTCTGGTGGGATGATCAGACAAGCCGCTCTCTGTTCCCTGCACCTCCTTCTGTCTCCCTTACTCACTGTGACAGTAGCCAGCAGCCCCTCAGGCACATAGGCTACCACAATGGCCATAAAGAAGACCATGGCCCGAAGGAAGGTGTAGCCGATACACATGGCCACCACAAAGAATGTGGCACCGAAGAGGATGGCCAGGCCCGCAATGATGTCCACAAAATGTTCAATCTCGATTGCAATAGGAGTCTTCTCATTTTCCACACCCGAGGCCAGCGATGCTATGCGCCCAATGATGGTCCGATCACCTGTGCTCACCACCAGGCCCTGCGCTGTGCCTGCCATGGAGAGGAGAGCTCAGGGTGGGGTGGGCAGTATCAGGGGAGTGCTCTGTGGTGGGAAGGCATGTGGCATGCATCAGAGAAAACAGAAAGGGGCTGCTATGGGAAGTGTGGAGGCTGTGTGGCTTCAGGGCAGGGTAGCAATGCTTCACAGACCCTCCAGACACATCGTGGAGAAGAAGGCGATGTTACGGGTCTCCAGGGGACTCTCATGTGTACACTCAGGTGAGCGGGTCTGCGGCTCAGACTCTCCGGTGAGTGAGGAATTGTCCACCTTGCAGCCCTGGGCTGACAGAATTCGGATGTCTGCTGGGACACGGTCCCCGCCTTTCATCTCCACCAGATCGCCCACCACAAGCTGATCTGCATTGATCTGGAACTTGTCCCCATCTCGGATCACAGTGGCTTGCTGTGGGGCAGGGATGGCAATAGAAGTTGCTTACTGTCATGGAGTCATGGGAGGTGATAATTGGGAAGAGCTGAAGGCTAGCACAGGAGATGGAAGCCATAAATAAGGACAGATTGGGGCTGGTGGGATGGGTCACCTGGAGATGGCAGGACATGGCCTGGGGTGGTTTGGAGACTCTGGGAATCTGAAGAGAGAGGTAGCGGGCTGGAGGAGTTACCTGGGGTACGAGATTCTTGAAGCTGGCGATGATATTTGTGCTCTTGAACTCTTGGTAGTAGCCAAAACAGCCAGTAACTACAACCACAGCAATGAGTGCCAGCGCCAGGTACAGCTGCGGAGTGAGACGCACAAAGGTTTTATACATAGGAGTTAGAAGCCCCCTCTTCAAGGCCACTGCCCCTCTCCAGAGTCCCCTGGTGTTCCTGGGAATTTCTTCACTCGACCAAGAAGCCTCGTGTGCTATTCCTGCAATCCAAGCCGGATCCCTGTGGTCTATAAATGCCAATCCACTTGCCTTGTATCTCCAGTGTCTGTGTCCACGCTCTAATCCCACAGCCCCTGGCTCCCGATCTCCCATGTCACCATATGGCTCCATGTTTCTTGGTCTACTCCTGCCTCCCCTAAGGCCTGCATCTGACATGGCTCCTCGTGTTTCTGTCCCACGTTTCATATTGTTTTTCCTAATCCATATGCCACCCTGTGCGCCTGTGCCCACCAGTCCCTATGTCATCTGGTCTCCATCCCTGAGTCAGTGCTGCAGACCTATGCCATGATTGGTATCTGCATGTCCCAAATGCCAAGTCTGTGTACCTCTGAGTACCAATCCCACGTCACTTGACCTATGACTTTTCAAGCCCGTGTCCAGTGTCACACATGTCACCCCATGTCCTCTGTCTGACCCTGACACGTATCCAATGTCCTCTCTACATCTCCATTTCCTCTACCCTCTGTGTCTCTGTGGGCTGTGTCTGGTGTTAAGTGTCCCTTATGTCTCAGTCCAAGTCCTTGTGTCCCCTGCCCCATGTCCTTGACCTGTCCTGTGTTCTCATTTCCTCTTATCTTAGATTTTGCAGTTCCGCTTCCCACCTGTCCCCATCCAAGAGTCCCTGGTGACCTATGTCCTCGGGTCTGCCCCATAGCCCAGTGTCCTCCGGCCTCCGGCCCTGTCTCAGAACTGCATCTTAATGTTTCCGTATTCTCGGTCTACATCCACCTGTTGGGAGTCCTGGGCTCGGTGTAACCATTCCCAGGCCTGCCCCGAAGCATCCTGCACTCACGTTGTCGTCCGTGGTCAGGTCACCCTCGCTGGCCTGGATGGCAAAGGCAATGAGGCAGATGGCAGCAGCCACCCACATGAGGCACTGCAGACCGCCGGCCAGCTGCCGGGCGAATTTCACATACTCGGGAGTGCCGCGAGGAGGCCGCAGTGCGTTGGGCCCGTCCCTCAGCAGCAGCTCAGCTGCCAGACTCGAAGTCAGGCCCTGGGGACAGGCGGGTGTGGTCATGGCAGAGGCCACGGGGTCTTATCTTCACCCTTCTTTTCTCTCTCCTCCTCTCTTGTTCCCTCCTCTCTTCTTTCTCCTCTTTCCCCCATTTCCTCTCTCTCCCTCCATCTTTCTCTTCTCTCCCTTCTTCACTTCCCCTCACTCTTTAGTCTCTAACTCCTCTCTTCCTCTCCATCCCTCCCTCCCTCTCCTCCTTTCCTCTGTTTCTCTAGGTCTTTCTTCACCTCTTCTCCATGTCTCTCTTCCTCTCTCTCTCTCTCTGTATCTCTCCCTTTCTCTTCATCTATCCACCTCCCAGTACACACACGCACACACGCACATGCACACACACACACACACACTGCTCTCTGGTGCTTCTCTCTCCCTGTCCGTCTTCCCCTTCCACTCCTAGCTCACCTTGGTAGCACTGGTCCGATACTTCTGCTCCAGCTCGGACACTGACAGCTGGTGGTCGTTCTGGGGGATGGAACAGGACCCTCACTGTCTGGCTCTCGCAGCCCCGCCCTGCCCACTGACGGGCTCCCAGCCCCCACCTGCCCAGGCTCCAGCTCCCGTGCTCACAATCTCCATCTCCTTCTTCATGTTCTCCAGCTTCTCCTTCTTCTTGCCTCCCCCACCGCCCGCCTTCTTCTTGCTCATCTTGGCGGCCATGTCCCCACCGGGGCCAGACCCCAGTTCCACTGAGTACAGTTCGTAATTCTCCTGAGGATGGGATGGAGCAAAGGAGACATCAGGTGCCATGGGACTTCTAATGCACGCCCGCCCCCTGCACACACACACACACACACACAGCCCCAAACATCCCCAGGTGCCACTCACTGCCTTCCCCATGGTGCCCGTGTTCTGCCCTCTTTGGTCTATAGAGCTCAGTTAGGGTCTGGACCAGGCTTGATATACCCAGGGAGGGGTGGGGGTGGAGCAGAACCAGCTGATTACAGCTGATTATGAGGCTCCTTGGGGTAACCTTCAGGCTTGGACAACTCAGACATTTTCTACTGGGCTGTCCCAACCTGCCCAAACCCTGTTGCCACCTGTCACTCAGATCAGGAACCCCTTGGCTGTAACAGCCGTAAATCAACCAGGAGAGGAGCAAACACGGGGTACTCACTTCATGCCAGCAATGTGTTGGGGGCTTTCACATATTCATTCATTTAATCTTCCAGAAACCCTTGGAGGTGAGGAATACCCACTACAGGTGGGGAAACTGAGGCATAGAGAAGTCAAGTCACTTGCTCAACCCTAGTCTAGGACATGGTCCAGTCGGGACCAGGCAGATCACCTGCACAGTATCCTCTTGTGAGTCCTAAAGCATGTGCACAGTCACCTGTGAGATCAAATCTATCATTCCTACTGTGCAGAGGCAGGAAACAGAGGCTTGTGGGAGTTAAACAGGGTCCCAGCTGCACGCTAAACCTCTAGCTGCCACCCACAGCTCCCAGCCATTCCCCTAACCCCACGCCAATCTGCTCAGAGAAACAAAGGTGCACATTGGGGAAAGGCTGTATCTAATGGCCCTTGTCCGAGCTGGGGCCAGGTGTCAGGAAGTCTGAGAGACCCCTCCACGTTCCCCAGGCAGGGATCCCTGGGAGCAGCAGGAAGAGGCTAGGCTGGGGAAATGGTAGGACCTTTGGTATGATTTTTGCACAGGCCTCCCACAGTGAGCATGTCTCCAAGGACATGTGTAGGTGTAGCTGATAAGATAATTGCCTTGGCAATGTCCTCCTTGGAAGCAGGTCACCTGGGGAAGTCAGAGGTGGGCAACCTGAGCTCCTCAACAGCCAGCTGGCTGAAGATGCCCACCCTACTCCAGGAGCCCCAAGAGGAGACAGGCACACTGACAGCACAGTGGTGAGCTCCCCGGACACCGACGAACCTCACCTGAGCCAAGCATGCCGAAGTTTGTGCCATTCCTCGACTCCCAAGCTTTTACCTCCTCACTCCTAATATTTCCTATGAGATCTACCCCGATGAGCCTCCCTGTCTCAGTTCCCGCACTGGATCCCTCAGTATGTGCTACCCTTTGCACAGACTGAAGTCATTCATACCCCAGGCCTTTGCATTTGGAGCACCGCCTCTCTGGTTCCCTTTTCCAGAGATCTGTGTGGCACTTTCTCATCTCCTTCCAGTCTCAGTGCTAATGCCATCTTTTCTGAGGGTCCCCCCTGAAGCTCTGCTGTACCATAGCATTCCGTTCACTTCCACCAACCACACATCCTGCTCCAATCTGGCACTGTACTTTATTCACTTGGCCACCGGGCTCCATGTGGAGGAGAGCCGGGACTTGCTTGCCTTTGTTGCCCCCAGCACACCATCCCTGAGTGTGAACAGAGTTTGGCTCAGTGGTGGGTGGGAGCACCCGTGCACAAGCCTGGGGCACCGAGCAGGCTCTCGGGAAGTCTCACTCTCTGGGAATGCCTCAGATGCCACTCATTGTCTCCAAACTCCCACCCTGGCCTACCAGCCTCTGCCCCCAACATGCTCAGGACCTGGGGAAGCTGTGGGAGGGAGGAGGTCATGTCTGCAAGCAAAGTCACAGACGGGGGTGGGGGTACCAACACCATCCGTGGCAGCAGATGGTTGACTAAGATGCTATTCAGACCTCTGCCAACACAGGGTAGCTCCTTTTGACCTCCCCCTCTGTGGCTTTCTCTTCTCTCTCAAGTCTTAGTGTTATTATGCTATTGTAAATTTTAATACAAGTTATTATTAATGTTGATTAATATTTAAATATTTCAGACCTGTACATTACAGAAACCGTAAAATGAACATTTTAGCAATTTGGTGCATTTGTGTTAGGTAAAAAGATCAATGGATGGATAGATAGATGAAAGATAGATAGATAGATAGATAGATAGATAGATAGATAGATAGATAGATACAATTCAATAGACTGATGGATTGATCAGCCGATCAAGAGATTTTAATTTTGTTCTGGTTGAATTATTTAGAAGACCCGTAGACAGGAAGTTTTGTTTGTCTGGGTTTCGTGGGTCTCTCTCCTGTGACCCATGACCTTGAACTCCTAACCCTCCTGCCTCCATCTCCCAAATGCTGAGGCTACAGACATGCCTGGCTAGGAACAAGATGCTTTTTAACTATATTCAGGCAGCTGCTGCCTATGAATAAGGACATTTTTGACCTAAGTATAGTCAGGTGAACAACTTCAAAAAATTAACGTAAATAAGGCACTTTTATCTAAGTGTGAGAATTTATTTGACTCTCCCCAGTTTTCCCACCGAAGTCCTGGCAGTCCGGGAGCTGGTCCAGATCGCACCTCACGTGAGTTGGCATGCCCCTTGTGCTGGCATCTCTTCGTTTCGTCTGCCGTCTCTGGCTTCCTTGACTCGTGCATTTTGGAAGCGTATCTTGTTTGTGGCTTTTGCTCTCAGCTTTCATCCGCTGATGGGTCTTAGTGATTAGACTCGGGTGGCTCACTTTGGGCAGGAACACAGAAGCGATATGTCCTTTGCAGAGCATCGTGTTGGGACATACCTCATCTAAGTCTGAACAGCCTAGAAATGAACATATATTTTGGGATGCCTATGACTTAGTCACTGCCAAAACCCGAATACATATAACCACTGCCTTAGCCTACATTCACACAGTCACTGCGCGAGCCCGAGTTCACATACCTATCACGTGAGCCTGAGTCCACAACAGTCTTTGCCTGAGCCTGAGTCTACATAACTGTCATCTAAACCTGAAATCTGTACAGCTACTAAAGGCCCGAGTCCGCACCGTCACTGCCTGATCCTGTGGTTGGTTATACAGCCACTGTCCAAACCCCGACAATGTCTTCCGATGCTCCCAGCCTCCTACACCCAACCCCCTAAAGACAGTGTTTGCTACAGCCACCCTGAATTTGCACCATCCTTATGGCATCGTCCATCTCAAGTGTACATGGCCAGACAGGCTGATGATTGAACATTTTCACTGGCTTCTCTGATTATGCAATCTCCAGGTTGTACTCAATCCTGTATGATTGGGATGAGCGTCTTGCTTGATAAAATTATCCTTTTATCATGTGTATAAGCAACACTAACACCATCTCTAGGTGGTGAACATCTAGACTTCTACCTCCAGGCTGGATCTGGACTGAGAAGAAACATCTGGGTGTGCCTGGTACCTTGGATGGACTGTAGCCCATGGAGTGGGGATGGGGGACTGTGCAATGCCACTTCAGGCTAATGGGAAGCTCCTGGCACAACTCGAGGGCAAAGGCTTCGAGAATGGCAGGTGTTCTAGGATGCAGTCCCTATACAAGTCAGCAGTGCATATCTCACTGAACCTGAGGCACACGGGAGAGTTGCAAGCTTGTTTTTGAAGAATGGTCAGAATTTAATGTATTTTTCTTCCCCTAAGAAAGAAGGGTCAGAGGAGAGACCATTAAACAGAAGGAGGACATCACACAGATTATAGGGGACATTTGACAAAGACTTTCCTGTACATATACACTTCTAAAGCCTGAAAAGGCTCAGGTGCCTGCTGTGGCCTTCTTCCTCATACTGTTTTCCATTTCGGGATTGAGGACCTTCTGTTTTTCAAAATGTTCATTTCAGTGGTAGAGCACTTGCCTAGAATCCCCCAGTGAGGGGCTGGGGTGTGGCCCAGTGCCTAGTATATGCAATGCCCTGGATTCCATCCTTGGTAACACACACACACACACACACACACACACACACACACACACACACACACAC